>QLOI01000879.1:0-50566 GCA_003313605.1 Tuber umbilicatum
ACAGCTTCCGGTCGGAAGGACGGCGACAACGTATACGGTATTACGCCACCCTCTTCAATCATATGCTTTTACTAGTGAATCAGCAACTTCCCTACAGTTGGCCCATGACGCGTTGTCTGTACATCGGGGCCAGAGGGGGGTGTTGGACTCAGATTTTTCAATGTTCGCCCACGGCAAGATTTTCTCCAGTTCGTAGCCCAACAACGGATTACCCGATTGAGCCCAGATTCGAACCTCCTATATAATCTTGCGTAACAAACAATCCTATGACTTTTCCCGAAACCTCGCGTAACCTTTTACGCTCAAGGTAGGGTAACTCCTATACAAAAGTAGGGTAACCTATTTACCAAGGTATGGTAACTATACTCCCTAAGGTAGGGTAACTTCCTGCCTTAGGTAGGGTAACTCGCCGGAACTCTCAGAGACCTTCCGAACTCGCAGCATAGACTTCCCTACCTACCCGGTATACCTTTTCTCGTTCGCAGTCTAAGCATTACCATTTGCTTAGTCCACATGGTAACCCTTTGACAGAGTTTCCTGACTAGCCTAACCGTAACCCTTCCGGGCTCCGGCATGGGATAAGACTAAGTCTACTGTAAGATCCAGCAGGGTCGTTACAGACTAGGTCCGTGAGAAGCAAGTCTAGAGCCTTGTCTCGAGTGCATCCAATAATAGCGCATGAGCGAAGTATGCCTTGTTACTCCCATGGGTCATCTCCCTCCCAACTACTGACTCTTCCTAGTATGATGTCTCCAGACTTTGTTTTAATCCCAAGTTGGTCCTTATCGGAGACCTTTGAGTTTCCGGAACATGTGTCCGACTACCATTATTTATTTTCCCCGGCTGATGTGTCGGGGGTCCTTACCACCGCTGAATGGAACAGGTGTTCCTTGCTTCGTTTCTTCGATTCCTATAGACCTGCGTGCCTATTGGAGCACCAGTCATATAGACTACCCGATCGCCGTCGCCGTCGGTGCCATATTCCCTTAGTCATCCATTTCATGATCTGAAAGGTTGTCCCGAACCCGTGTGGGCCTTTCGATCCGGGTGACTTGTGCCTTTTGTAGGGGTGGTTGATTTCCATTAACCAAATTCACTCATGGGCGCCCCTTATTGCGTTGGTGACCATTCTGATCCGCCTTGTGAGTACCTTTCCAAGGAGCCCGTTGGATTGCCATTACTTGTGTATCCTTTCGACAAGTTTTCTATTTGTGGTTCGTCAAACCACATCGTGTATATCCCATATTTTTCTTTCTTTCGTCGCTGTGGTTTTGCGAAATGCCCTTCTGCATTTTTTCCCATTCCGTGGGGTTTCCCAATTTTTCAGCCTTATTCAACGTTGAGGTTCTACCTTCTTGTTGTGGTTGCCTTATACACTGCGTGTTCTGCTTTGGTGTACTGCTGACGCTTTTTGATGGTTTTGGTTCCACCTCTTTCCTCATCACGGTTCTTTCTTTTTGTCATCTTGACCTAGCTTTCTCGTGTGGAGACTTGTTGATCCACCTTCCATTCTTCATAACGTTCACCACAATCCCTTAATGCACCTAACCATTCTTCATCAATATCGTATTTTTTCAAGGACAGTCGTTCCAGTATTCGTAGTAGTACCTTTTCTTACCACTTACTTCGTCACGCAATACCGGTTAATTGGACTTTGATGTTAAGGTTCTCTATCTTTAATAAGAGGTTAGAAATCTTCCCCTCGTATTTAACCTTATCCATATATCATAGTGCCTCTTGATCTTCAGCAGTGCTAGCATATCGGTTGGTAATTACCTGACAGAAACGTTGCCAATGAATAAGCCCTTCTATTTTTGTTTGGCCTAACTCGCTTGTCATGGCGCATCGATACTAATTTGTAAAATGCGCAAGATTTTCCTCTTTAGTCTGAACTAATTGGATACTTTATCCTATTCAAGTGTTTTTCCCAATGTTGGGGCTTTTGTCAGAAATAATCTTCGCTTTGGAGTAGCCCTGTTTTCCCGTTTTGGTAGCGCTTTGCTTCGAAGATTTGCGGTGGCGTAGTATCTTTTCTCTTAGCACTGGCTAGTTCTTTGCTTACTGCTTCTATAAGTAGTTGTATTCATTCCTAGTGCAGGTCTTCCTTTGGCGGCATTCCACCCCTGGCTCGATGTTGTTTTCGTTTCTACCTACGTCGGTCTTCATCTGGGTACTGCAGCTTTCACCGTCTGAAGAACTACTTAATGAGCTATCGTCATCATCATCATCATCACCCGGATGTCCTGGGTTATCTCTTGGACCTTGCGGCGGTCCTTTTCCACCACCACTAGGTCCGGCTCCTGCTTCTTGTTGCTCATGGGCCTTTCCCTTTCCTTTTCGATTTTCTCGGAAGATTTGGCTATCCTTAGGTGCAGGGCCCTGAGGTGGGTTCCTTTCTCCTCCGTCAGCACCTGATGGTCGTTGGTTAACCTGTGCCGACAGATTGTCCCACAGTCTTTTCAATTCCCGGATTTCTTCATCCTTCCGGGGTTCGAATTCCTTATTGACACACTGGTTTCTTGCTATTTGTGCTCTTACATCCTCATTTTCTTCTTTTTGTATAGCTAATTCCCTTATCAATTCATCACGGTGTGATTGTAAGGTATTAACTTCCTTTTCCAATAAGAGATCTCGAGTAAGGGATTGTGTGTCAGTGGTTCCTATGTTACTATACAATTGCTGACTCACTTCTTGTTGTCGCTCCTGTTGTTGACGAATCCTATTTTCTTCGGCCATTCGTCTTAACTCGGACCGGTCCCATGCTTTACCAAGCGCTGAGGTAACCATGTCTAGATATTTCGGAAGATTTTCTAATTCTTCATCAACTAGTTCTTTAACTCTTGTCCGAACATCTTCCAAGTGTTAGGCATATGCAATTCCAACACCCCCCTCTGGCCTCGATGTATGGCCCGGACGTCGTCTGCAGTATGGTATGAAGTTGCTAGTTACCAGCAAAAATGGTGAAATTGGCAGCTTCCCCATAACACCGTATACATCGTCGCCGTCTGTCCTACTGGAAGTTGTTCGCAGGATATATGAGAGGGGTAGTGTGCACTGCGCATACAGCTGGAATCTAGTATATGATACAAATAATATCTGCGTGAGCGGAAAAGCCTACCGAATCAGAAAACAATAACACTTCATGTTGACCAACCCCAAATAGTCATAGGTCTGCAAGAATGGACAGGAGTTAAGGAGACATAGCTGCAAGCCCATTCTCACTAGGCAAATCAAAGAAGCGATAGAGCACTAAGCCTACCAACTCTACGTAAAGATAATGCAGTCATGCCTCTGTGTTGTCACCGTTTTCTGAAATTGAGACTGATCACCTCAATAACAGAGGAACAACTGGTATGTTCGCATTTGGGCGGCATACTCAGACTAAAGTTTATATAACAAGGGCATCGTTTACTTCTGACTGGTAGAGTCTCGCACATCCTCAGGAAGATGAAGTAAAATAACCCAAAAGACCAGAAGCGAGGAATTATTCAGGGTCTATGAGTGTTCGTACTTAAGATTGATAAGATGAAAGACTAGTAGTTGTTGCGGAGGGAGTTAGTTCGTATAGGTATTAGATGTACTGGCCGCGGAAACTCATGCGGGATATAAATATAAGAGTTCCTCTCCAGCTATTAGACAGACAGGAACGCAGAAGAGATTTTATCAATATAACAAGTTATTTTCTACACTTCATACTCTTAGTAGTATTAGTGAAACGAGTATTAGTGATAAAATTATGACACCTTCCTGACACAACTCCGTTATCAAACACTTAAAACGCTTAACCTTACTCTACTGAGCTCCGAGTTGGTTACCCGTAACACTATATTGATAGTCTCTCTGTCACTGAGGCGCGATCAACACAAACGGGGTTCAATGATCTTGACAATACTTGCTACCACCCACCGTTATTATTTGTTCTTCATCTTAGGAGACACAACGGCTACTCAAAATGTATCTGAATCCCTCCCCGGGTACTTAACAACCTCTAGGGACGAAGACGATTACAACGACTTTGAGCCAGACAAGCAGGGCAACCTTACACTAGCCTGTTCTGTTGAACCTGTCGTCACCAGATATAAAGAAAGGAACCTCGAAACAGTAAAACACTAAAGAACACGTCAGGCCAACCAGTCGCAGAAGGAACTTATCTGGAAACATCCCTGCGGTGAAATAATTCTTAACTTTGAAGATAAGGTTATTCCTAGGCCACTGCGTAAACGAGCCCCTCGTGGGTGTTAACTGCAAGATTCTTTCTACCACAAAGTCGACGATTCAAAACCAAGCCCAGAAACTTACTCAGACATGGTACTAAGGATTATGGGAGAAGACGAAATCATGGGAGAGAGCTTAGATGATGACGGAGTTGACCAAGTTTCAACTACAACATCGGAACCGCCACTGGTTCCTGGGAGTAACGTTCCAAGCCAAAGCGGAATCCCAGTCGTACGGCCCCCTTCAAGGGTTGACAAAAGACGGTCACAATCCAAGATGAGGGGATTGATACAACCAACTCCTGGGGGATTGACGAAACTGTCGCTCAGTTTCCTCGAAAGATACTCTACCCCACTCCAAGGACCTCAAACTAAGGCCCGACGAACTCCGAGAGATTTCATGACCAAGCTTGACTCAGTGATAGGACGTATTGACCGGACGGCCAAAGAAACCCAAGATTGACAACACGTTGCCTTCAATACTCTCTCAAACTCTCAACAGCACCTGGTGGCAGACTTGGAAGATGTTTGGACAAGAGTTAAAGAAGGAGAGGAACTAGTAGATGAGGAGGTGGAAAATCTCCAGAAAAACCTAGAAATGGTTACCTCAGCACTTAGTAAAGCATGGGACCAGTCCGAGTTAAGACGAATGGCCGAAGAAAATAGAATTCGCCAGCAGCAGGAGCGACAAAAAGAAGTGAGTCAGCAATTGCATAGCAACATAGGAACGACTGATGCACAATCCCTCGCCCGAGACCTCTTATTGGGAAAGGGAGTTAGTACTTTACAATCACACCGTGATGAATTGGTGAGGGAATTAGCTACACAAAGAGATGAAAACGAGGACGTGAGAGCACAGATAGCAAGAAACCAACGTGTCAACAAAGAATTCGAAGCCCGGAAGGATGCAGAAATCCGGAAATTGAAAAGGCTACTGGACAATTTGTCAGCACAGGTTAATCAGCCACCATCAGGTGCCAACAGAGGAGAAAGCAGTCCACCTCAGGGCCCTGCACCTAAGGATAGCCAGGACTCTCAAGAAAATCAAAAAGGGAAAGGAAAGGCCCCTGAACGACAAGAGACAGAAGCAGGGCCTAGTGGTGGTGGACAAGGACCGCCGCAAGGTCCAAGAGATAACCCAGGGTTTCCAGGTAACGACGATAATGATGATGATAGCTCATCAAGTAGTTCTTCCGCCAGTGAAAGCTATGGGGACTCTGATAAAGACCGACGTAGGTGGAAACGAAAACAACATCAGGCCAGGCGTGGAATAACGCTCTAAGAAGACCTGAACTACAATCGAATGCAACTACTTATAGAAGCGGTAAGCAAAGAACTGGCCGGTGCAAAAAAGAAAGACGCCACACCACTGCAAATCTTCGCAGCAAAGGATGACCAAAACGTGAAACCTTGGTTACTCCAATGCAAAGATTATTTCTGACGAAACCAACAACATTGGGAAACACACATGCATAGGATACAATATGCCATCAGTCAGACAAAGGGGGAGAATCTAGCGCACTTCACAAACTGGTATTGATGTGCCATGACAGGCGAGTTAGGCCATAAGAAATTAGAAGGGCTCATCTATTGGCAACGGTTTTGTCAGGAAATTACCAACCGATATGCCAGCACTGCCGAAGATCGAGAGGCACTACGAGATATGGACAAGGTTAAATACCAGGAGAAGATTTCTATCCTCTTATTAAAAATGGAGAACCTTAACATCAAAGTGCAATTAACCAGTATTGCGTGGCGAAGAAAGTTGGAAGAGAAGATACTACTACAAATACTGGAATGACTGTCCTTAAAAAAATACAATCTTGATGAAGAATGGTTAAGTGCATTAAGGGAATGTGGTGAACGTTATGAAGAATGGAGACTGGATCAACGAGTCTCTACAAGAGAAAGCCACGTCAAGACAAGAAAAAGAAAGGACTGTGATGAGGAAAAGGGTGGAACTAAAATCATCAAAAAGCATAAGCAATACACTAAAGCAGAGCGCGCAGCATATAAGGCGGCCAAACAAGAAGGTAGGACCTCAACATTGAATAAGGCTGAAAGATTGGGGAATCCCACGGAATGGGAAAGAATGTACAAGGGCACTCCGCAAAACATCATCGACGAAAGAAAGAAAAATATGGGGTGTACACGATGTGGTTTAACAAACCATAAGTGGAAAACTTGCCGAAAGGATGTGCAAGTAACAGCAATCCAACGGGCTCCTTGGAAAGATACCCGTAAGGAGGATCGCAATGATCATTAACGTAATAAGGGGCGTCCACGCGTGAATTTGGTTAATGGAAACAAACCACCCCCACAAAAGGCACAAGTCACACGAATCGAAAGGCCTACACGGGTTTAGGAAAACCTTTCAGATCATGAAATGGAGAACTAAGGGTATTCGGCACCAACGGCGACAGCAATCGGGTAGTTTATATGACTGGTGCTCAAATGGGCATGCAGGTCTATAGGAATCGAAGAAATGATGCGAGGAACACCTCTCCCACCCACCAGTGGTAAGGACCCCCGACACATCAACCGGGGAAATTAAATGATGGTAGTCGGACACATGTTCCGGAAACTCAAAGGCCTTCAATAAGGACCAACTTGGGATTAAAACGAAGTCAGGAGAAATCATACTCTGAAGAGTCAGTAGGGGCGAGGGAGATGACCGTGGGAGAAACGAGGCATACTTCACACAAGAGCTATTATTGGATGTACTCGGGACAAGGCTCTAGACTTACTTCTCATAGACACAGTCTCCCTCGAATTGATTCGGCGGTACCAACATATGAATTCTGTGACGGATATGATCTCATGAAATGAGGGTGGAGAACAAGCTCGGGAAGGATAGAACATGGTAATCGGCCAGCCCTATGAACCCGATGGTAATACTATGTACCTATCTGGACGATCGTGGATACCCTCCAGACAGGACCTGCAAGTTGTAAAACAGGATGAGAGGGAACCCTTCAGCAAGGGGTAAAGACCGCTAGTAGTGGGCTGCCTGATGACTAAAAAATAGTGGATGAAAAGAGGCACGTAACCCAATAACTGCTCGCCCTCTCCTCGAGTGTTGGTGAAACGCCACAAGACCAAGCTAAGAACCCTATTAAGGAAAAGGCTAACAGGTGCTAGTTTTGCTGAGAAGGTCTAATTGACCAAAACTATGTGGGCATGGTCTCAAACATCCACAAAATGTCTCAAAAACAAAAAGCCAACACATTCGTCGAGGTCTGGAAGAAAGCAAAGATACCGCAACCCAGACGATACAATTGCTTAGAAGGTATTGCACACATCGAGACAGAAGGAAAAAGAATCCAGGTTGGCGTGTTGTTAGATTCTGGTTCTAATATCCTCCTAATCAACACTCTCATCGTACGAGAATACGATATTCCCTATAAGACAAGACAAAATCCTACAGAAATCTTATCATTCGATGGTTCGACCACTGAAAGCGGCAGAAAACATTTTACCTGCCCAATCTTGTTAGAGATCTGGACTAACTCCCACCGATCGGAAATCTCCTGCGAAATTGTAAATGCAGGAAACTACGACCTTATTATTCCTTTTGGGTGGGGTAAAAAACACCACATGAAGAACATTGAATACCCGGAGAATTGGTATTTTTCTGAAAAATCATGTCCAGACCACGAAATCGATGAAGGATTGGGGTATATATGGGAATATGACGAGACTGTAGTTTTCGATCAAAATGCACAAGTAATAGGACTAATACAGTGTAAGGATGAACCGGTTGAGAACATCATACATAAAATTCCCAAACATTACCACGATTATGTTCAACTATTCGAGGAGGAAGTTGCAACACAAATGCCCCCTAGGAGAAAATGGGATCACGCCATCAGAATTAAGGATGGGGAAGAACCGCCTTGGGGCCCAATTTACCCGTTGTCAGCAATGCAACTAAAGGAACTAAGAAAGTACTTGGATGAAATGCTACAACAAGGGAAAATCCAACCAAGTCAATCACCTGCCGGCGCTCCTATTCTATTCGTTCCAAAAGCAGAGGGCAAACTATGACTAGTAGTCTATTACCGAGGTTTGAATTCAGTTACCATCGCGGACAGATACCCGATATCTATCATGAGAGAACTCAGAGACCGAGTGGAAGAATCCCAGATTTTCCCTAAGATAGACCTTAAAAAGAGTACTACTTCGTGTGAATAGCTGAAGGAGACGAATGGAAAACAGCGTTCTGATGCCGTTACAGCCACTACGAGTACATAGTATTGCCTTTTGGATTACTTAATGCGCCCGCCACTTTCCAATCAATGATGCACAAAACACTTCGTGAATTTATAGACCAAGGAGTTGTTGTCTACTTAGACGACATCCTGATATACTCGGAAAATGAGAAAGACCATATTCAGCTGGTTAAAAAAGTTCTGCGGAAACTAAAAGAGAACCAACTATCAGTCAACCTAGAAAAATCAATATTCCATGTCAAAGAAGTTGAATTTCTCGGTTACATTGTCAATACTGAAGGAGTAGAAATGAGCGAAAGAAAAGTCAAGTCCATAAGAGAATGGAAGGCACCTACTTCAGTTAAGGAAGTTCAAGTCTTCATTGGATTTGCTAATTTTTACTGATGTTTTATTCAAAACTTCTCCACGATTTGCAAGCCAATCACGTAAACCTTAAAAGGTGACCCAAAAAACTTTTATTGGGGCACTGAACAGAACACGGCTTTCGAAATCTTAAAGGAAAAATTCGTTACCGCACCCATACTTTCTCATTTTCATCCTGGGCTAGACACAGTAGTAGAAACAGATGCAAGCGATTTCGCCCTCAGTTCTGTTCTGTCCCTATTCCAAAACAAGAAACTCCACCTGGTGGTGTTCCATTCACGAAAACTAAACTCCGTGGAACAAAACTACAAAATTCACGATAAGCAATTGCTAGCAAAAATGGAAGCATTCATGGAATAGAGACATTACCTCTTAGGCACTGAAAAACCTGTTACAGTTTATACGGACCACAAAAATCTACAACATTTTCTCACTACAAAGAAATGGAATGGAAGGCAGATCTGTTGGGCACAAGCGCTAGCAGAATATAATTTCGAAATCGTATACCAACCAGGCACAAGAGGAGGAAAACCTGACGCCTTAAGTAGACAGCTGGAGTACCATCTAGAGGAGGGAGCTGTGCATAGCGAACAGTCTATATCAAAGCCGCAACATTTTCAAATCCTTTTGACATCAGCAGAGTACGACAAAGATGAGGGGATAGAGATAGAGGAAGAATTGCCAAAGCTTCACAACATACGTATAAAGAAATTGAGCAAAGCGGCTGTGATACCAACTAAGGGATCATAAATAGCGGCCGGTCATGACCTCTATGCATTAGGCGATGCCCCACTTCCGGCAATGAAACAGCTGCTGGTCAATACGGGCTTAGCTATCAGTCTACCACAAGGAACATACAGGAGAATCGCGTCTCGCAGGGGCTTGCGAGTAAAAACGGAGTTGAGGTTGGAGCTCGATTCATTAATGCAGATTATACAGGCCAACTCAAGGTACTGTTGCGAAACCATAGTTTCAAGGACTATCAAATACGCAAAGGTGATCGCATAGCGCAACTGATGGTAACTCAAATCAACAACTTTGAATTGATAGAAGTCAAGAAGTTAGATCGAACAGAGCGCGCGGGCCAAGGGTTCGGAAGCACTGATTTTATTCCAATACGAAAGATAGCAACAGAAACAGCTATGACTACGAAAAGTATACTGCAAGCAGATGCAGAAACTAATAAATATTTAAATAAATCGGACGGACTACATAACCCCCAGTCAAGACAGGAAAGAGTCTTGATGTTAAACTCCACTCTAGCACAGATAGAAATGAAGGTGTTTGCTACCAAATTTCTCGACCAAGTCCTAGTTGCTGCAGAGTAAGACGAAGAGTGGAAAGAACGAAAAAGGGAGTTGAAGCCTTGGAATGAGACGAGGGGACGTTACCAAAACAATGGAAAACAGCCCAGGGGTTTTTATACTACAAAAGCCGGCTCTATGTACCAGACAAAGAAGAGCTGCGAACAATAGTCACGAAAAGATGCCATGATTCTAAGGTGGCGGGACATTTTGGACAAGAAACCCTAGAAATAATCACGCGAGATTTTTACGGGAAAGGGTTGGCAAATTGGATAAACGACTACATACAATCACGTGACGAATGCCAACACAATAATTCTCCACAACACGCCAGGTACGGGTTGTTACAACCTCTACAAGTCTCTTACACGGCTTGGGTGTCAATATCAACCGATTTTATAACACATCTACCAGAGTTACAAGGACACACACAAATTATGGTCATAGTAGACCGATTCACCAAAATGGCCCATTTCATAGGACTACATGAAAATGCGACGGCCAAGGATGTAGCCAAATCATTCCTACAGGAAGTATGGAAACTACATGGGTTGCCAACTGAGATAGTGTCGGACATGGATGCAAAGTTTTCCGGAGAGTTCTGGGAATCACTGTGTAATCAGTTGGGATTAAAGCGGAAAATGTCAACCGCATACCACCCGCAAATTAGCGGACAAACCGAGAGGACCAACCAAGTGCTGGAAGGATACCTACGAAATTTTGTCAACTACGATCAGGATGATTGGTATTAACTGCTTCCATTAGCGGAACACACATATAATAACTCAGCTGCAAACGCACATAAAATGTCACCATTCCTCACAAACTATGGTTTCCACCCACAAACAGAATGGATGAAGGAAAGAGAAGCTCAAAATTCTGGAGCCACGATATACGCACATTGGATGAAAACGATACACTAAACATGAGAAAATATTATAACAAAAAGGCGATGGAACAACCAGATATCAAAGTTGGCGATAAGGTGATATTAAACGCAAAAAACATCCGCTCCAAACGACCATCTAAAAAGTAAAGTCTTAAACTTTATGGGCCGTTCGACATTTTGGAGAAAAGAGGCTGTTCATCCTACAAATAATATATTTCCAGCTGTTGGCATATTCACCCGGTATTCCATGTATCATTACTGGAATCTTACCGAGCATGCATTCGTGCAGAACGAGAGCAACCCCCACAAGCCCCTGAGGAAATCGAGGGAGACATAGAATGGGAGGTAGAGAAAATAGTGAAGAGTAAAATAATCTCATACACTAGAAGAATTCGCGGACGAAATGTTTGGATGCGCGAATTAAGGTATTTTGTGAAATGGAAAGGTTGTTTGGAGGATGAGAATACCTGGGAACCACCAGAGAGTATGGAACATGCTCAGTAGTTGGTGGAAAGTTTTCATAGAGAAAACCCGGAAATGCCAGGTAGGGCAGAGATAGAATAGTACGAAAGGTTTTCCTGCTGTGGCTAAACAAACACGGAAGGTTTTTTACCCTACAGTACTGAGTTCTAGAAAGAATAAAAGAAATTTAAAAATAAAAATAAAAAATAAAAAATAAAAGACTCGTGACGAGCTTTGGAGGAGGGAGCTCATGTTAGGCATATGCAATTCCAACACTCCCATCTGGCCCCGATGTAGAGCCTGGATGTTGCCTGCAGTACGGTGTGAAGTTACTAGTTACCAGCAAAAATCGCGAAATTGGCAGCTTCACCATAACACTGTTTACGTCGTCGCCGTCCGTCCAACCAGAAGCTGTTCACAGGATATATGGTAGGAGTAGTGTGCACTGCTCATACAGCTGGAATCCAGTATATGATACAAATGATATCCATGTGAGCAGAAAAGATTACCGAATTAGTAAACAATAAAAGCTTCATGTTGACCAACTACAAATAGTCATAGGTCTGCAATAATGGATGAGAGTTAAGGAGACGTAGCTGCAAGCCCATTCTCACTAGGCAAATCAAAGAAGCGATGGAGCACTAAGCCTACCAACTCTATGTAATAATAATGCAGTCATGCCTTTGTGTTGTCACCATTGTCTGATATTGAGACTGATCACCTCAATGACAGAGAAACGACTGGTATGTTCGCATTTGGGCGGCATACTCAGACTCAAGTTTTTATGACAAGAGCATCGTTTACTTCTGGCTGGCGGAGTCTCGCTCAACCTCAGGAAGACGAAGTAAAATAAGCCGAATGACCAGAAGCGAGGAATTATTCAGGGTCTATGAGTGTTCGCACTTAAGATTGATAAGACAAAAGACTAGTAGTTGTTACGGAGGGACTTCGTTACTAGAGGTATTAGATGTACCGGTCGCGGAAACTCACATGGGATATAAATATAAGCGTACCTCCCCAGCTATTAGACAAAAACAGCAACGGAGAAGAGATCTTATCAATATAACAAGTTACTACCTACACTTCATACTCTTAGTAGTTTTAGTGAAACAAGTATTAGCGATAAAATTACGACACCTTCCTGACACAACTCCGTTATCGAACACTTAAGACGCTTAACCTTACTCTACTGAGCTCTGAGTTGGTTACCCGTAATACATTTATATATAAGCCTACCAACTCTACGTAAAGATAATGCAGTCATGCCTTTATGTTGTCACCATTGTCTGATATTGAGACTGATCACCTCAGTAACAGAGGAACGACTGGTATGTTCGCAAATTGGGCGGCATACTCAGACTAAGTTCATATGGCAAAAGCATCATTTACTTCCGACTGGCGGAGTCTCACACACCCTCAGGAAGACAAAGGACAATAAGCCGAATGACCAGAAGCGGGGAAGTATTCAGGGTCTACAAGTGTTCACACTTAGGATTGATGAGACGAAAGACCAATAGTTGTTGCAGAGGTACTTAGTTAGTATAGGTATTAGATGTACCGGCTGCAGAAACTCACGCAGGATATAAATATAAGAGTTCCTCCCCACCTATTATACAGACAGCAGCGGAGAAGAGATCTTATCAATATAACAAGTTATTGTCTACACTTCATACTCTTAATAGTTTTAGCGAAAACGAGTATTAGCGATTAAATTACGACACCTTCCTGACACTACTCCGTTATCGAACACTTAAAATGCTTAACCTTACTCTACTGAGCTCTGAGTTGGTTACCCGTCACAGGAGGCATGGGAACACTTCTCAACTCAGCGCCAGGAGGTTGTGAGGAAAGCGTTTTGGGTACTTGGTTTGTCACTTTCTATAGATGGCAGTCGTGATCAGGAACTATCTGTAAAGGGGATTGATAAGACATACCTGATGGAGGGTTTAAAAAATTGGGGGCAGGGAGGCGAAACTTGCACCGAAAGCAGTGATTCAGAGAAGGACGGGGCGCTTGACAAGGCGGAAGATGATCTCGATGTATCCTATGAAGAAAGTTAGCCAAATGTGAAACTGATATTGCATAATGCACCTTGGCAAGACAGAGTTTAATTTGACCTCTTAGCACGAGTGACAATTATTCGAGTTCTTATAGTATGGCTAGATATGAAGATTGAGTTAGAAGAAACATAAGGTAGAATTAGTGATATGGTTACTTTGGAATATGCTCTGAATACTGTTTGAAATGCAATACCTACTAAACAGTTAGAAAGCCTTATTAAAACTATGTCAGACCGTTTACAAGTTGTTATTGATGCTGATAGGAGGCAACTCCATATTGATTTCTGTATATAATCTTCTTGTTTTAATAAATCTTACTCATTGGATATCACTTGTAGAACCTCCTACCCCTGGGACCGGACACAACTTTTTGCCGACACCAAACAATACTCACAAGATATTATTCATGTTTTCTAACATGGTTTAGCCTTCACATAAATGCCACATCTTGTTTTGGAAGTGGACCTGACTTTTGTCTACCCCCTAGTACAGTAGTCCCTGCGAGGCGAAACAAAGAAATCCATTGCCCAACAAATTGCGAAATAGGCCGGCGATTGAGATGGGTTGAGATTACTAAACCCCAACCCTACATTTATAAAATGCATCCCCATCTAATATTCCAATGAGGGGGGGGGGGGGTTGGATCAGAGAACGATCGAAGGACAAAACAATAAACAGTGACATTTGACAAAATTTTGACAAAACAGTTTCTCTAGAAATATACCGTATTCCTCTTTCCCAGCCTCTGAGCAATGGCTGATTCCCTCTACCCTTGCTTTCCAAGAAAAAAAATTAAAGCCCCCCCCTTCTATCCCGTTTTCAGAAGCCCCGATTCAAACCCCCCTTCCAGCCCCCCAGGTTCGACTACCGAAGGCCTTCTCCGCAACATTGTCCCATCTGCAGTAATTAGGTTTTACTGTATTGGCCTTGAACAAACGAAAAGTACCGTACAGCTCCTGTGTCGTCGTGAGGGGCCGGAAAAAAAACAAATTCACCCCCCCCTAGATTATAGTATTATATACAAGCACAATTCATCAGCCTTACGAATGAATCAATTAATAAATTCACTTACCACCCACATAAGGGGATACGGAGTAGCTCGTAATGTCGCCGCAGGGGGGAAATCTCGCCCCACAACATCAATCAAGCTCTGTGAAGCTAGAGCAGTGTTTTCCGATATTTGTGGGCCACACCTCGTATAGGGGTTTCATAGCACCCGTGTGGCTACACAGTAGTTTTCTGCCATCACCATTCGTAATATACCCCATCCTTCTAATGATGGAGGATCAGGTTCCCCAAAGCTGAATAAGATCGCCTATTGCGATTAGCCTGAGTGCTACTTCCGGGAACCGTTGAATGCGGTGAGGAATAGCCTTTTGCCAAAGCCTACCAGGACAATTTAAGATTCAATATTTACTGCTAAACTAAATAACTGAGACAGAAAAGCCAATCCCCGGTGAACTCATAAATAAGTTACCATAATATTGTTATTATGGACGACACTCGGAGCATACATGAGAATGGGTATGATTAGTACAATGCGTGGAGGAAAAGAAAAACCTCTCTCCCGCCTATTTATGCGCACTACTATATATAAGCGCTACTCCCTCCGCGCAGGCAGTTTTCACCATCGTCCCTCGGGCCAGGTTAGAAAGAAGTCACAGGTGGTCACTCGTCAAAGTTTAGGGTTCAAATTTTAACCCTGCCTGGCAAGCGGTGTGGCGCGATGCGATGCGATGAGACACGATATAAACGATATACCGTAAGAACTCGTGAAATCCACTATCTCCGGCAGCGCCTAATCTCCGGATTCCAAGTCGAAATCCCTTAAGAAGGATTAGTGTTTTCCTGACACGGTATAGCTTGACTCATTTGGCTTTGTTGGATCTCGTTAACCTTGTAAGCTAAACCTATATTGTGCTGATGTCGTGGTTTACAGGGATTTTCGTCACAGCTCGGAGATAGTGGATTTCTCGAGTTTTTACGGTAGTGCGGTAACATTCCATAAACTGGCTAGATGTTAATAGGCTCATTATAAAGGAGCCCTTTAGAACTCAATGGAGATGTAACGGGACAGAGCATTCGCATATCGTGTCCCGACGGCGAAACGAAAACTCAATTGAGGCGCCCGAATACCCATTTAAAGCCAGCTCCCCCACATTGCGGAGAAGAACATCCCGGGTTCAACTCGGCCTACTCATAGCCTCCTCCTTCACTCAATCCTCCCCATTGATGAAACCTGAAGGAAGCACGAAAGAATGAAGCGGTGAGGGTGGAATCACGATAGACGATAAGTGGAGATGAACGTGGAAGGAGGAAAAATCGATGACTGACAACCAACCTCCTAGCTAAGGACAGAACCAGAGGTGTATATCTCCTAAACTCCAAAAACTCAACGAACTCTAAAGAAACACACCAAGCCAACCAACCATGATCTCTAACAATCTAGAACCATCCTCATCTCCCCTGATCCGCCATGACTCCTCAAGCCTCCTCCCTATACGAACTGCCATATGCCTAATAGCATAGGGTGTGAAAGAAATGACAAAAGCCAAAAACCTATATCCTATGCCTAAGGACATAGGATGTGAAAGAAACAATCTCACGCGAGTGATGCCTCATGCCTGATCACCGCACACCACAAAGACACATGTCCAATACCCTCTGATCCACCTAACAGCATCTCCGAAACACATCCACTAAACCCCATGCCCTATAGGTAATCCAACACCCGTATGTTACAAAACCCCCATCTTTGGGTCGCCGGTCTAATCGCCCCCCAACCCCTCTCGGTTGGTGATCTAAACTCCAGTAGGAATAAAGAATCCTAACCCATCAGCGCCCCCTACAACACGCGCTCGGATAGTAAAATACGCAATTACCCGGCATCAAATTTTTATAGTACGAGAAACCGCCTTGCGGTCTAATACCTTAAAAGCTGTGACTTATGGAATGGCACATGTTGTCCACAACACGGTAACATATGATATTATTCCAAAATCGCAAGACTTTCCCCGCCTATTTGTGGGGAATATATGGGCTTTTGATTCCCGCCTTGAACATCAGATGGAACGAGTGGAGAAGAAAAAATGGTTTGGGGAAAAAGGAGACTAGTGCGGGTGTTTTACGTTCTTTTCAGAAATATCCCCAGGGATTTTCCCCGGGACGTCTGCCTCCAGACTATCACCCATCGCATTATTGTGTCCTCGCCCAACCCAGTGCGAGGATATCTAATAACATCACCCCTCTTGAGACGTATAGGTACGCTCGTTACTCTTCCCGCAAGGGAAACGTCCGGTCTTCAAGTCCGACTATAAACGCCCCCGCCCACCAATAGCGATTTTTGGGGCTCGGGATGATCTCGATATCGCCCCCGCTGTGACCTCAAGCGTGCCAATAAGCTGTTTGAGAAGGCCGCTCAACATGTTCGTGGAGAGCTGCCCCTCTTAAGCCCCGAAGTCAAACAGAAGCATTCAACGTTAGAGTTTTGTCCACGACCCCAATCACACAAGCGGTCCATCACCAACAAACTAACATCACGCTTATTTTTGTTCTATTCCTCCGATGATCGTTTTCGTTACCCCATAAAGACCTCGCCAGCCCTTGGACCTTGGTAGCAAACTAGTACCGCATTACCGAACCCACCCCCACGTATAATACCAGCCCCTAAACCCCCCAGCTTGTAAGAGCCATTCCCCGACACTTTCGACTCGGTGGCCTTGAACGTTCTGGTGCAGGAATCCAGCTAGCGTAATATATCTGACGGGTCATTGGCAAATCCTTGATATTAAGTCGGTTTGATGACCAACCTCTCTCCGGGGTGGACTTCGGACACATCACGAATCAGAAAAATTTAACAATGAAAGCGAGCCTAGAGTAGCATGTAAGGTGCAATCTAAATGTACCACCCTTTGACCATCCCAGCTGAACATATATGCAAACAACCGTAAAAACAGGAATAATCGGACCTCAAGCTAGGATGTCCAGAATTTCCCCCTTGGATTATGAGGAGAGGACACGGCGAACAAAAGCTGTCTTTCGGCTATCAACCAAGATAAATGAGAAGGGAGAGGCGATACAAACTCACATTCCCAGGAGGGCAACTTCAACGTCATAGCTTGAGGTCCCATTATTCCAATTTAACGATATACAACCCACCTCACTACCATCTTACCGTTATCGGTAATGCTTATTGGGTAGGTTCTTCAGGTTTAATATAGCTATCACACTATGATACTTGTACATAATTTACCCCGCGAAACAGAACAAGTTCACAATCTACTCATATATGCAAGACTAGGGGCGGCTGTGATGGTGTCGTAGTTCTATCAATACCCGGTAGATCTTTACTTAGACCCCCACTCTTATAGCACAGAATCTGATAGCACGCTACGCCCCGGTCCAAGCCACCGCGCTAGAAAGAAGAGAAACACAAAAAAAAGCCCCAGCCACACCCACAAGACCACGAAGCACGAAAAGTCGAAAACCCAATGGGTGCCATGGCTACGCCTCTGTCGGGAGTGAGTTAGTTGTTATAAAACTTCTAATATCGCATCATACTCCGCGAAGCCATATCCACACCCAGATACCAAATACCACAATAATATTATCACAGAAGCCCCGTCAATTATAATTTAGCGCCTTCTCTCAAGTCGAACAACGACACCCAAAAGCCTTCTCACCAGTGCCAAAAGCTATTGGACACTACTTTCATGAAGTCTACCATTCGTGCGAACACGCGCCCCCGCGCAAATCACAGTTACAGGAATACTCAGTAAACTCAGCAGACAAAAATTTACCAGTTCTTTCATCCAGCTATCTTAGCTTCCCAGCAAACCTTCTCCGAATCCAGCAATATTAGTTGCCCAGAACCCAGATCAGTGGGAAAAGGGAAAATGCCGGCAGCAATCAGCGAAGAGGAACCAATTCTCTATATTGGAACAAGCAGTGAGGAAGAGGAGGACAAAATACATGCTACCTGTGTGCCTGCAATTCGGAAGACAAGTGGATCAATTCTGTACATAAATATCTATCGAAATAAACCCTCTCAAGAGAATAGGAATAAACATTATTTTTCCCAGAAATCTCTATCTTATTCACGATATCCCGTTATTCCGGACACCCTGTTATCCCAAAGTTCCCGTAACATGGGTTCTAGTGCCTTGAATCTCGCGTTTGCTCTATGGTGTCTTTCCAGCACCTATTCGAGTGAGGAGAAGTGACTTCATTGGACTTGTAGCATACAATTCACTTGGGACACGCACATCGTTAGCTCAGGTGGCTGACCATCTGAGCTTACAAACAGAAGGGTCATAAACAGTTTATTCAAAGAGCGCTAGCGCTATGATAAATCAAACCCCCCCTTCCTGCACTGTGGTTTCGGGCTTTTGACCGTATGCGACGTACCTATTTCGTCGGGTTAGCGAATACGCGCCAGGAAAGAGAAGTGAATAGAACAAACATCTTGAAGTAAAAGTGATTCCGCTTGTCGGTGAGCTCAGCCCTCACTTGCGCAAGGATGACCTGAACTTCCGTCAGACTCCACTAAACCCTCATCAGTACCAAAACCCCAAAAACCATCAGGACAGCGACAAACCCCAAGAACACGAGTAAAAAGCGCGACAGTAAATCCCTCAATTGCCTCCAACATATTTAACAGGTTGTACTTCCCGATATCCTTCATGTGTGCATCTTTTGGCCAAGCCCCAGTAGGAACTTTGTATCCCTTCTGGGCAACATTTACGAATCCAACATCCTCCATCCACCCATCAACTCTCCCGGCAACATCAAGTGACTTTCCAATCCTCTCTGCAGCTTCAGCACCAAGTTTGCACCATTTGTAAATCGGGTTATCCTTGGGAACTAATTGTCCCTCCCCGCGGGGACCATCGTCATGATAGAATGCAACCGTAGTCTCGACAGATTCGAACCATCCGCCCGGCTTAACCCTAGAGTATGCTTCGTGAAGAAGGATGGGCCAGGAACCCACAGAGCCATAAATCCCACGGGCGTGGACGAGGTCAAATGAATCGCGGGGGTATGTCCAAGGTTTCGTGAAATCGTCCACTTCGAACTGACAATTTGTAGGAACCCTTTACAAAAAAAAAACAGACCCAGCGTTAGCGAGCTGTAAAAAAAAGGGGGGACGAGGGTATTTAGGTCATTTAGGGGAGCCACCAGTTTGGTTGAATGGGAGACAAATCGTTTCCAATTATTCGAGCGCTGGGATAAGTGTCCGCCATATCAATTGCCCAGATCCCAGTTCCTGTCCCGATATCCAGAATTTTTTGCGGATTGTCTCCGATAGGTGCGAGATGGAGGTTCCCGTCCAGTACGAGTGAATAAACGTGGTGGCTAGTGAGCATTAGCTGGGCTGTTGCCTCCCTGGAACCAAAAGGTCGAAAAGATGGACAAACAAAATATCCAATTGTTCGTTTTGTTTCCCGTCGTTGGGGGCCCAGTAGTGACCTTGACTGTAGGCATGGTATCTGAAATATAGGTTAGACTTCAGCCCGCTCCGATGGAAGGAAGCAAACCTACCGGCGGCCATTCTCATATACGTATGCCTTTACCTCGGATGCAAGGGAAGTGGTGTCGCTCGGCCTGGCACACCGAGTGATGTTAACCTCCGAGCAAACAAACAAACACATGAAGAAAATGTAGGGGAACCCACACTCCAGATTCATAAGCAGACTCACTATCACTGCTCGACCCAAGATCGTCAGCCTCGATGATTTGCGGTGGGTCAGGTTGAGTCTCGGCCATTTCAGTTTGAGATCGGTGGTTGGGCTGGGTGGTTGTGGGGAGAAAGGAATGAAGAGAGGAAAAGATGCGGTAGTTATTTCCCCTTCCTAATATTCGCATGGGGTGAGAGGTAGTGGTAACATCATTACCGACAGTGATTCGCAGGGAACATTTCGATAAGGGGTGTCCGCAGTGCACAGGAATGCCGGTGTCGATTCTACTACAGTAATAGGTCAATGATGGCCATTACTGTAACTATATGATACATCTACCATAATATTATCGAAACCCGCAAGTGCATAGGGGGGGATTCATCTGTTTCTTTTTCTCTCATATCATGGAGCTCTCATAATCCCCCAAGTCCGTACACACGTTTGTCATGGTATAGCCTACCCTCATTGGTATTCCACAACTCTAGATATCTTCAGACCAAGGGAGGTTATCCCATCCCAATTCCATCCCATCGATTCGTATTCCCTTCCCTCCTATCCCCACGACCCAAAACTCTCGAACCTTATTCCTAGGGGGGGGCACATACAAGTACAAAACAATAACTGCTCACAGCGATCAGATGAAGGAGGAGGCCTTCCCAAAGAAAATTAGGTAAGCCCACCGCCCCCATACGCAGAAAAGAAAAAATCGGGAGAATTTTGGCGAGGGAGGAAGCAGTCTTCCCATTTCGATCACTCGAGCAGAGCACAAGTACAACTTATAACAACTCCACAGCCGGTTATCCTCTGGCAGGTTCCGATTTAAAATCGATAACGGAGAAGCCCGATCGAGTGGAAGCAGGGATTTTGGCGTAATTTACATGTGCCCGTGAAATTGTGATCTCCCCTCCGAGACTTTCCGGAGATGTCAGACTTGACAGGTCAATTTTTGATAGTTTCCGGTGGTAATGCGCAGTCAATCTCGCGGTTGGTTAGAGCTCCCGGTAAGCTGTTTGCTCGGTAATCTATCCTGGTGATTTTGGTACGAGTATGGGGGGTGCAAGGGCGTGAGGGGTGCGGGAATGGCAGCGGTGGCGTTTCATTAAAATATTCGATACCAGGTCCTGATCCTTTGAATTCGATTCGAGCGACGATCCTACCTATACTGTATGGTGCTTAGAGTACTTTACCTCATAGCTTGCAGCGCTCGAACGCTGGACGTTATTACCGATACCGGTACTGGCATAGTGCGCCTGCGTTCCATCGCGTCTTGACTGGCGATATCAATAATACGTAATCACACCCAATACTGCAGGCTACAGATCCCTAGGGAAGGGTTTCTCTCCAGCAATGGGTTAGAATACAGGCACTTGCACGAGATCTACACTCGGCTGCCTGTGATCAGCATTCTTCCCATCGCTTCACACGGGTAGACTATAAGTACTACCAGTGCCGTACCTGGTACCAAGTGTACTGAGTACCGGTACAGTACTCGAGTACAGACACGCTGTTTCTGCACCCGCAGTAGCACCACAAGTTACCTCCTCAATTCGCATCAGTCAGCCACACGACCACAGATGCCAGACCCAATGCATCGACGACTCTAACACGGGAAAGAATCCCCAACTACCGCTACTGTACTGACAAACACGAATTTGCTCGTGCTGTCTCCAGACAAGCACAATCAGGAATACCGCACCAGCACCCAGCGTACTGTACTTGTATCCTGTAATTTCAGTCGAATCCATACCCCCGTTCGCTTCCCCAAACACCCATCCTAATCACGCACCCCCTGGCACTACACACCGTGCACAAACAGGAGGGGACACAAGAAATAAAATACATCATATTAAGTCACTCGATATTCCTAAGACAACTGATTGCTCACCTTTTTCTTACATTGCAGATCGATCGATTGACTAGCTTAAGAGCAAAACAAACAAGCATCTCACACACCTCGATACTGGGGGGCAGCCAAGCAACCCACCTCCAGACCCGGCATGACCAATGAGATAATCGATAATACTCGCAAGAACCCCATCCACGTCCAGAAAAGAAAAGCTGCGATATATTACAGCACCACCTCCTTCGGGGCTGCACTTTCTGAGATTGTCACCACCCGAGTACTTTGCTAGTACGGTACAGTGCCGTACCCGAGTATGATCTTGCGCCCCCCCTCGTCCAACCATCCATCCATTGAGCCCAAAATAAGCGACTACAACCATAGTACTCGAGCACCTACCGACCGACACCGACAACAAAACGCCGCAAGTCCTACTTGTGTTACCGACACCCGGCAGGTTACTACACACTGCTTTTTCGTTAAATTTTTCGATATACCGCGGCACAATCATCGTATACAACCACCAGATCGCGACACAAAACCCAAAAACACTAACCAAGGAAACATGCAAGGGTATCCCCAATAGCCCCCAACCTACAGACTACAGTCCCTCTGATTTCAGGTCAGTCGCACAATCCTGCCCCGAAATCAGAGGGGAAGGAAAGGAAAGCAGCACCATTAGTTACCAGCAAAATAAAAAACAACAATGTCATAGTCCCAACATTCACCACCCCAGCCTCCTAATAGCGGGGAGATTCACGGGGCATCCTAGCACTGTAGAGGGAAGACATTGCACCCTACAAGTAAGCAATATCTGTACGACCTTCCTAATTGGATACTCGGCACATCGTGTGAGACGGGTTCAACGGCTCATGTGGCATCTCTCTCCGAGTAGCCAGTTTGCAGGTGTGACCTACCGGAGTGAGATTGGAGATTTGGGATTGGGCAGCGGCGGTGATGGTGGTGAATGTGGGCGTTATCTGCAGTTGATTACTGATTCGATAAGCGATACGGTATCACTGTGCGAGTGCTGTACTGTACCCAGCAAAAAGCGCTTCATGGGGGATACTTGCACCGCACCGGCCGGCTTCAGGAGGGTTATATTGACATCCAAGTTCTAGTAGGCTGCTTTCCGGACGGGAGCCGGGTGCGCAATCAGGTGCAGCAGTACGCATGGCCCAGTGAGAGTACCGGTACTCGAGTAGAAGTCCTATTACTTCGATCGTGCTCTAGAAATGTTAGCTTCCCTTACGTAAGTACGCTACAATGCGTATACAAGCGGCACGGTCGTCAGACGTTGGGTGGAGCGATGATTACTATTGGAAGCTTATCGGCTGACCGAATTTCACCTTCTGAAGTGACAAGGATGGCCAACCGACCTTACACCAAGAACAGCATCTTTCACTTTTACATTACCAAGATTATCGAGCCGCAGGAAATAGACATAGCGAATGCCATCCGAACAAACCCAACTTTGAAGGCAACTACAAATAACCAGCACAAAGCGAGCAAACCCTCAACCTGAAATCCAAACATTTTTCCGCTCGCTGAAGGCTCTAGTTGAAATGGGGTGACCAACAACCCACTTCGTTGCCTTTGGAACCACTTTCATGTCCCACATGTCGACCGTTAGAACATCGTACATATGATGCAAGCAAACCTCGCGGCTATCCCGCGCTATGGCTCGGCAGGAGGGACTCTGCAGATAATAGCCCGAGGCCTTTTGCGTGGGGTAGTCAGAGGTCACTATTGGAAAGTATAGTGCCTAATTTGATGCGAATTCCGCAAGACGAAGTATCCGCATCATGATCCTCATGCTTCTTTCTTCTCCAGTTTCAGGCCAGCGCAGCAGCAAAGTGCGGGGTATTGATCTAGAATTGACCCCGCGAATGAGATAGATTCCCCTCAAAGGAGTTTTGAGCTTTCGCCACTTCATCTGTAGCACAGTTGTCACTTAAGTTTAGTAATTTAGGAGCCACCGCAAAAACTTGAATACGGTAATCGGACGGTGCGCGATATCGTCCAAAATCCCTTCTCTAGAAAGGGGGGGAAAAACGCAGCAAAAATTCAGCCCCTCCAGAGACGAAAAAAAACAAAGGAATAAAAAAATCTCGACCTTACTGAGAGGAAAGCCCAACGACATAGCATTTATTCAATGTTTTTACCGTAGATTCATGATGACAACCACCGGTACCCCAGCGAAACCGCAGCTGCTCACGCGCGATCACTCGCCTCGGTCACTCGCTTCAATGGAGGTATCTCGAAAAAGTCCGTGCTAGGTAGTTTCCCTCAAAGTGTACTAAATGACACTTCTCGATACACTGCTGTAACTTTATTCATGGGACCAGAACTATTTATTTCGGTGTCAACCTTGGGACGTTACATGCCCCAACCATTCCGCTGCTTGTGCTCATACCCTGATTGAGAGGCTACATCATCAACTCTACCATCTGTGTGACTCCTCAAGTTTCTCCTCTCTTCCTCTCTGTCTCCCCTCCCTAGCTCCTACGTGATGGAGGTAGCACGATTGCTTTGAGTGTGTGGAGGTCTGATCGTTTGGATGAGGATGTAGATGTGTATTGTTCCATCTAGGAGGCTAGCTACTACCTCTATATATAGGAGAATGCTCCACCCACTACTACCACTGCGGGTTCCCAATGAGGAAATACTTTGGGGTTCTGCCCTGTGCCTGTCCACTCACAGTCCCACTTCTGCCACTGCCATATCAGCAGGTCTATATCCTACTACTGGGATTTCCATGTATACCATCACTACGTTGCCCACCACATCGTAAGCCGGACACCTCCTACGCTTGCGGTGACCGGCCTGTCTCTCGACCCTGTGCTTTTGCCATTCTAAAAGAAAGCACGCACAGCCGGAGGGTAAAGTTTTGTGCCTAGCGAGTGATGGCTTGTGAAGTACTGCCCCTCTAGACACCAATGCTCTCCACCAGTCGGCATGTCTCAAGAGGACGGTCCGCCCAGGCTCGTAGTTTCTCCACACCATATCAGTCCTTGTCGGTGCGGCAAATCCTTCCTCCTCCGGCGCTTTTCAGCAACGATACCGAGCAGCTCTCATCGCTATAAGTCGTTTATCTCCGACCGAATTCACCAAGAAGGTACGCCCCCCTCAAACGGATCCACCGGAACTTCCGCACCAGCTAGGAGCCACCCGGGGATCCAGTCAGCATTTTTGTGGTGCGCGGAGTCGGCAATCCGGTGTTCCGGTAGCCCTATCAAACCTGTCGGGGGAAGATCCAAACCCCTCTTGGATTCCCGCTCTAGTAGACATTCACATAACACACGGCTAACCACAAACACCCACCCGCAGTCCCATGAACTCCCCCACCGGCAGCACTAAAGCAAAGCTCCCTTACTTCAACGCCGTGCACTCACGACAAGCTAGTAGCCCGTGCACGCCACCGCACCCTGGAGTATCAGCTTACCACACAAAACGCGGCGTAAGTGAGACCGTGGAACTAAATTCTGGATGGAAGGAAGAAGGGAAGGGAAGGGATAGGAGTGATAATACGTACCCCCCGGTTTGTTCTGTTGGACGTTCAGTTTAACCGTTGGCTTGAATGGTATTTTCAGGGCATTGTATACTATCAGCACCCCACGGTAGTGCCGCATTGTGCAGTGCATGTTTGTGCAAAAGGATGGGCTTCCGGGTTTTGCTTTAGTTGTTGCTGTTGAAGGGGAGATTGGTCGGGGTGTTTAGTCTACTACGGTGTGATACTCGTAGACTGCTCTCCGCCGCGAAGGAGAGGCTAACACTATACCCTCCGGCGGAGAGGATATCCCGGATCAAATCTACACCGACAGTCGCAGCACACACTGTGCGATCCTCTCCCACGGTAGAGTACTCGTACATAATTAGGAAAGACGACGTTTGTTCAACAAGCCTCGCTAGCTCAATCGGTAGAGCGTGAGACTCTTAATCTCAAGGTTGCGGGTTCGACCCCCGCGTGGGGCTTTGTTTTTTTCCTCCCCCTCTTTCCCCTTTATCCTTCCTACCCGGCTCTGTAACCTTCTTTTGCCTCTCCGCTAGGGGTCGTACCTACTCGCAATGACGTCCGCACCACACCTCGGAGACGCTTCCAGGGAAATCAAGGAACCAAGGTCTCACAAAATCTATTCCCGCCGATCGATCTAGGCCGTGCGTCTACCGATCGACCACCAGTAGATAATGTGCAAGGAGCGAACGAACGAACGAGTAAGGACAGTTGGTGTGCGACCCATGGCATCGTCATCGCGGCATCACTCCAGAATACCGGTATGGTACTCGGGCACGAGTACTCGTACATTACAGCAGAATGGAAAAACTCACCATACCAGCACGACACAGCGCAGTTCGTACGCACAGTACCGGTACCATACATGAGTATGATACAGCCTTAGAGAACAGAACCCCCCCTAAAGTTAGTTAGCTCCTCAAAGAACCCGAAACACCTCCTAAAAAAAAACCCCCCACCCTACCACGAAAACTACTGGCAGAGTGAAACGGGCACAATACTCAAAATCCGAAAACTCCCCGGTCCAAATTCCCACCCCAACCACGTAAAGCAATTCAGCCCCGCCCGGCGACGCAGAAATCACCTATATATGAGTACCGGTACCGGTACTCCAACTCCCATCGGGCGGGGGATCGCCGGTCAACGGAAAGGGCGGATAGTCTATGGAGAGGGTCGGGATGCGGCGCCCCGTACAAGTGCCATCGTGAGCCCTGCTCTATGTGCTGTATAATGGTATTCCCTCCCTAGCGGTTTGTCCAATGCTAGTAAATGAGGAGACGGATCTGGTATCGGGAATTGCCGGTAGTTGAAAGAAATGGTAGACGGTCCAAGGAGGAAAAAAAACCCACTCCGAAGTATTAAACCGAGCGATTGACTGACTGACCGTTACAATCGTGATAACGCACCAATTGCGAAAAGCAGGTGAAGGAAATCACAAATGAATGCGATGGGGGGAAGAAAGGAAAGGAATATAATATGTATATACCGGTACCAAGTCTTGTGCTATGTACGAATGCTAAACTCAATGGAAAAAAAAAAAAAAAAAAACTGTACAGTGTGCACTACGATTACCACTCCCAATAAATCAATCCCCCTTGCCCCCTCCTCTCCACCGAAAGACATGAAAAAAAATGAAATCCGGAAAATGCCTTAAAAAAAAAAACGCCAATATTATGCAAGTATGCTTTCTATATGACACCCCCACTTCATGACTTCGTGAATGAGAGCCTATTTTTTCTTTTTGGAAGGAAAAGAAAAAGTGAAAAGGAAAGGAAAGAAATTGAGAAGAAAACGAGTGTCCATCCTCTGGCAATGTCTAGACCATCCATCCTTCAACCGTATATACATAGCGCAACCGCAACTACCTAAGAACAGCAGCGGGTTCGACCGGCCTCAGCCCGTTCAAATTCTGGCTCGTGTCCGAGGCACTGGAATTCCTGGACGTCTCCACCCGCGGGGCCCCCAGATTTTCCCCCCCTCCGCGCCCATTCTGCAAGCTCCCCTCGCTGGAACCTGTGGTTGTCGACGGGGCCTTTTCATTCCAACCTATTCATTCATTAAACCTCAACACCCCTATCACTAACACAGTAAGAAACAAGGGGAATATACCAGCAATGGCAGTGGTCGAGGAAGGAATAAACATCCTGGTAGACTCCACGTCGCGCGGGTATAGAGCATCAATTTGCGAGCCGGGTCTCGCACGAAAGTAGTACCACAGCATCACTCCCAAGCCGACAACGAAGAGGAAGACGAGGACGCTTCCGATGGCGATTGTGGTGGTTAGGGATTTTGGCATTTTTTATATCCCCCGTTCTCTCTCTCTCTCTCTGAGGGTGGACGGGTGAGTGGTTTCGACTCTTAGGGTTTATTTATTGTTTGGTAGCGAACGGTATAGAGGGTGCGTGTAGTAACCGCTTTTTCCGTGGGCGTATCGTGGACAAAGACCTGCCTGCAAAACGAGACGAGCAAACTCGGTGGATAGTAGGGAGCCGTCGAGTGTGTAGAGGGGAAGAGGAGGAGGAGAGGAGAGGTGGGGTGAACACTATTCAGAACCCCAAGCAGTCAAGACCAGGGGACGAGCAGACAGAAATTGAATTTCAAGAAAGAGGGAAATAAAGAAAAAAAAAGGAGGACAGGAAGGACAAGGCCCATAGAAATAAAAGGCGGAAAGACAGAGGTATAATAATAAGGGTGTAATGTACCCTTTCTAACGATGACATAGACGGTTTACACTACCCTACTGGTATACCCTTACCACACACCCACTAATCCGGATCCACAAGCGGAGAAGAAGGAAACACCTTCCCCCATCATTCATCGCCGGCTCGATCACTCATCCACAGAGCTGAGTTACTTCCGGGAATAAGGCAGGGACGGAAGTATAAGGTACTATAAAGGCCTATAGCAGTGGTACAGTAAGTCAACCCCCCAACAGTGCACCGCGGCCCTTCTCAGGCACAGTGCCCGCATATTGGTCTCAAGTGCTGACATGATCGGTACTCGAATACACGAGTGCGACTGTGCGAACGCCTTCATGGCCCCTGACCTAATCCCCAAGAAACAAACTCTAACCACCAATTCTCACATCCACCAAGCCAGACAAAGGAGAGAAGACGCGTAATAGTATTGGCGAACCCTTCCGATTCTCGCTATAACAAGTACGAGGACACAGAATCGTGCTCGGCCCTGCCCCCGTCTTCCGTTCAGCCTGCAGTGAAAGGGTGAGGAGAATCAAAATGTATGTAAGAGAGGGAATGTCGGATGGAAGGACGTTATGCCCGACAAATCCTCGGATGGGTCGGTTTCGAATTCGCCGTCTTGGCAAATGTTTACTAATTACGTAGAACCCTACCACCGAGCGGTCCCGTTTGCGGTTAGTCTCGTGGCTGAAGATGCTGCAACGGGAAAGCGCAGTGAGCGCATAGTGAATGGTTTACTGAACTGGATAGGATACCTAGGACTGGCAATCAGTGCTCGAGTATACTCGAGTACTGTAAGCGCGCGCATTTGGATGCAAGGGGGGCGGAGCGGATGTTTTCGTTTTCGGGGGCGAGAAATACTCCGAGTACCGGTACCGATATACCATAGGGTAATAGGTACAGTACAGTACAGTAGGGGTATCGTGTCGTGGGGACTCTGGTAAGTGTAAGTTACGATGGGCGATGAGCACTTCCTTCACCACAAAAGATAACTCAGGGAAGGCGGATCAGATCTGCTGGGGTTCGGGATCCGCTGCACAGTGCGTTGAGGTGCTAGGGCTGGGGTTACCGTTCCTGAAATAGACGGGCTGACGGGTTGGCCAAAGGTTTGGCGGGTTCGCTTGGTGCCGGTTACAGATTCCCGCTCAAGGGGGCAGCTTCTGATACCGTACTATACCATCTCTCCCTATTAAAAGTCCTTGCATTGACTAAATTTTACTACTATTTACTGCGATTCTATTTCCATTCTGTTACAGTCTACTACTATAAGTATCCGATTTTATCCATTGGTTGGTTGGTTTGTTCATTGGTTCGTTCATTCGTTGGTTAATTTGACCCTTTCGCAAATTGCTTTGCGTCACGGTACCGGTACTGTGTCCTATCCGCGTACGGTACCATAACACCTGCCTTGCGATAATTATACCCGCACATCCATCCATCCGTGGCTCAATTAAGGTCAAGAACACTCGTACAGTAGTGATCGACAATCCGGGGGCATCCCACTACAGCATCCTCCCCCCCCGTCCCCAACACCAACCTCAACACCAAATTCCAAATCGTTGTAGCGTTTCCAATGAAATCGAACCCCCTTCTCATCTTCAAGGCTGAGCACTGTGCCATTGACCTTGGTGATGCTAAAATCGACATAATGTGTGCAAGTGCCCGCTGAGATCTTCTCGCACAAGACATGGAGTGTTTTGCGGGTTGACCTAAATTAACTGCTCACTAACTCTCCGGTGGGCACTGGTGTGGTACAAGTACTCGTCAATCCGCAGAGTATCTGGATATAAAAGTTCTGGGAATTAGTGCTTTACGGCCAAATCCGAGGATCCCGACACCTCCGCTCCTAGATACTTTCCCAATTAACAAGTAGAGAACCGTCTAATAGAGCCGTATTCCCACCGGAATAGTGGCCGAAAATACTTTGGGGGTAAAAAGGGCAATATCTTCTTAGCAGGGTACTCCGGCTACGATACACCCCCCAGCCATAGGGATCTCTAAGGGATTGTAGGGATACCGTATCTCGTCTCCAGAAACTCGAGATAACCTAGGCTGTTGCAGTACAATCAGTAATCACAGTAAATCTCCAAACATTCCCATACGGTAGTCAAACAAGAGTACTGTACACGATCCCATCAGAGCTATAGTATCCCTTGTCACTTACCGTAAGTTAACACTGTGTTCAAAAAAAAAAAAAAAAAAAAAAAAACNCCTGGAAACCCCACCAACACGACCTATCTATCTTCCCGGCCTGTCTACCAATAGTCCGACACCTTTTCTCCATTGCCATTGTGTGTCAATGCTCAATCCTTCAAGACCATCACGGCACCTCCCTAACATCAAAAGGGTAGCTAATGTTCTGTTGTCGTTACGAGCTGTAATGTTAAAGAGTGATAACAAAGGGGAACTCAGTATACCTGTACAGAGGGGATTTCCACTAAATGGTAGGTAATTAGAAGCCAAGATATCTTCCGTGGGATTCGACCGAGAAACGGCTATTCTAGTTGCGTTCTCTGCGTAGACAGCACTGGTGCTCCCTACACAGAAGGTCGCGTCGCCAGGCATAGTGCTCGGGTCAACTATGGACCCCCCCGGGGCGGCATCCGGAAGAGGGTTCAAGACATGCAGGGAGATAATTACGCCGTCAGTGAACCGATAACCGGTTAGTGCAGGCTCCCCAAGGAACACGTCCATTCTCCGCTTTGACGGTTCTTGTACCTCTCAGGTCTGGAATACCGTTGTGCCATACCGGTATTCCACGCCAGAGCCTGAGCATTGTCAGCACCTGGTGACCACAACTCCCCGAGCCACTCAGATACGGTACCTGCATTGAAACGCTCTATTCCTAATCAGCTGTTTTAATAGGCTATTACACAAAATAAATGGGAATATTGGCGGGAAGAGATCAAATAAATTTCATACCTTGCCCATCTAACACATTTGGGTACAGTATATGATAAATAATGCTCGACAAATAAACACCGGTGGTCAACGTGCCGAATGTTATGCTATAAGCTTTCCGTACCGTATGCTGTAACTCATCCAAGGATAATATGGGTTGGGCTTGTGGAAACCCGAGCATCCACTAAATATATAGTTGTAATGTATCAGTAGAAACCGATGGTATAAAAGCTATCATTTACGATACCTACTCTTAATAATTGACTACCGGCCTCACGGTGTATATCAAGAGATAAGCTCTGGAACACACTGCTCGGACTGAAACACTTTCCCGTTCATCGCAAAACCCCAATACGATACCGGCGCCGATGCGAGGACCTACAGCACCGACATCAGGGCCATCATCCTGTTGGAGGCGACGGAGGCAAAGCGATAGACTTCTCAGTCTGTTAGCGGTATTCCCCAATCGCGTTATTAAAACTTGAAGCCTTCCATTATGCTAGAAGGGGGCAAGAAAAAAGGAGAGACGAAACCCCCCGACATTTTTACAGATCCCCGACTACAAGCCTTCTGGTATCCACGATTAGATATCTGCGTAGTGCCTTATGTGAAAGTTGCGATTTCCGGGTGATAGAGCATGATCGCGTGCTTAGGGCCGGATGGGATTGGCGCGCCAAGCATGAGGCTCAAATTTCAGGAACACGTCGACAGCTTCTCCTTCCCTAAGAGCTGACATTGTCCTTCTGCCGCAAAAGGATCCCTACTCTCAACACTCTTTACATACACTATGGCACCTTCGATAACCTCAGAGAAGCTCACACTTTCATACCCACTGTTCGGCGCATCCTTTATCGATGCTGGCCGCTTGCTTGTTGCTGGTGGCGGGGGCGAAGGGCGTAGCGGTGTTGGTAACAAAATTGTTGGTTCTCTTCTTTCTTCCGACAGACTGGCCTCCTGTGAGCTAAGCCGGCTGGATACAGACAGTGGTAGATACCTCGACGAAGCCGGGAAAACCTTTGACAGTGACGTCAGAAATCGAACTCAGTAAAGAGGAGGACGCCGTAATGTCGCTCTCAGCGCTGAACACCTCGTCGGGAGCCAGGGCACTCGTTGGGATTAACTCTTCTCAAAAAGCCAAGTCGAATGAGCACTTCCGGGTCTTTGATATTCCGAAGGAAGGCGAGATCAGTCTTGCTTCTAAACACGCATTGTTCAGTCAGCCGGATGCGGAGACATATCAGCGACTGGTCCGGGTAGACGGGGAGGGGAAGATAGCCGTTATTGCGAGCGGGAGTGGGATAGCGCCGGCTTCAGCGTCGGAAGTTGTGGTTATAGACGTCTCCTCCTTAGGTGTGAAGCGACGGATACGATTGCCTGGGAAGGAAGAGGTTGGGGACGTGGATATATCGAGGGACGGGAAACGAGTGGTATATTGTTCACCGGGGGACATCTGCATCGCATCTACGGAGAAGGAAGAGCAGGGCCTGGAACCCATCGCCTTGAAATGGAAGAGCCCGGATAGGCCGAAGGGTAGCTTCCGGTCCGTTCGGTTCTCTAGCAATGGTAGACTGATGGCGGTGTACAATCTTTTCGGCCGCTCGGGTGCCATCATATTACTCATCGATCCTTCGGGGGAAGTCATTTCAAGACGAAGCGTACACGGCGGGGTAAAAGCGGTTACTAGCATGGACTCTTTGATGCTTTCGCCAGCTAGCACACTTCTGGCCGTCGCCGGTGCGGACCAAAGCGTCCAACTATTCCTTGTCGGAGGACTGATCAAGGCAGTCAAAACCTTCAAAGACGTACATCCCTTTCAAATCACCAAACTTGCCTTTTCACCTCTCCCATCCTCTGGCACTACCGTCAAACTAGCAACTACATCGATAGGCAACACAGTCGTTGTATTTTATATTCCGGTGTTCGAAACCGGGGGCAAATGGCAGCTGCGACAAACCTCCGTGAAACTTACCGCCTTCCTAGCGTTGATCTCACTAGTTGGTGTAGTTGTATTCGCTATTGCTCTACAGCTAGTGTTTAACGCGCGGGCAGGCTTTGAAACGGAGCAAGAGCTCACGGAGGAGTTGGAATACCCTGGCGAGTGTAGCCTAGACGCAGCAGAAGCAGCCGGTGAGTGGATGTTTGGCGAAGCGGATGAAGCCGGTGCAGGCGTCATGGAAGGATTACTTGGGGAACCCATTGAAGACTTGGTTGGATGATCTGGCAATTCGGAAGCGCGGTGTTTGAATAATTTGTTGGCGGGAGCATGCGGGGGTTATGGAATGAAAATTATTTATCTTTTCTCTTGTATTCTTGTTTTATCTACGTCCTTCTATAGTCTTTTCTCTTTACCTGTTTGGCCATAGACTCCGGTAGGAATTGTATGTGGAATATGCTTAGTTTTGTAGGATTATGGCACACCTTAGCTGGTGCTTTTTCTCCGTATTGATTTGTGATGTTGTATTGTACTGTATATGTCGCCCTGCGAGATGCCTACTACAACAATGACAATGTAGGTTTAAATAAAAAAAGATGGTATGTTAGCAGTAGCGGTAGCTTACTGCTACTTTTAGGGATGATTTCAGATACCGGTAGTGTGCAGAAAGAAGTACGAGAACGGAATTCGATATGGAAATATCTAGGGCCGAACTCGCAACAGAGTCTAGTCATCCCGTGCCTCGGTCGGTCATCATTAGCATCCCATACATAGTCTTCCAGCTAAAAAACTTTGGGCCTTTTTTTCCGATTGACCTCAGCCAACTCCTGGTACCAGTCTATGGCCACGGCACAATGGCCATATAACCCTTCCCGCTCCCCATCCACCAGAAAAAGTCGCGCAAACCGAGTGACCTCTGGGAGCAAAAGTACAGTGCACCATGGACTACCGGCAAACGCCCTCGCCATCGCAATGCTTACCGGAGCCCTCTGGGAGGCTATTCCGTTTCTTCATCGGTTTGGGAAACCACAGCTTCAATTTCCGCTGGGTACGTACGGTATGTGTATTACGCTTTTGGCACCCGGTTCATGAGTCACCCGACTGGCGCAATGGTAGCGCGTCAGACTTCTAAATTCGTTGGTTTGGATCTGCTATCTGAAGGCTGTGGGTTCGACCCCCACGTTGGGTTCCATTTCTCTTTTTTGTTTTATTTTTTATTTTTTATGTTCGTCTCCGGGTTGAGTGCGTGGGTGGAAGCTTTTTCTTTTCCCTTTCTGAGAATACCATCCCGTTGCGGATGGTGCTGGTGTGTAACTGTGGTTGGGTCATTCGCTTCTTTTTTAGGGGGAATAAATAATTGGGAATGGGGCCTGGAACGCGCAGAATTTCGCTCTCTAGAACAGGATTGGGAAACGCGGGGAAAGGGTTTCTTTTGGTTAGTTAGCCCTTATGAGCGAAAGGGAAAATACAACAAGACCTTATTAGGAGCGGTAGCTCAATTATTCTAGTTTTTAGGGTACTGTACTTGGACAATGGTATTCAGTTATACCGGTGCACTCTTACAGCGCTGCGCGACGAGAGCGGGCTAACTGCTATGATAGCACGCTGGAGTCAAGTAGTGACCGAGGCAAACCATCCAACAATAAATGCGACAATATTATGAAGAAATTTAGAGATTAGGCAGTATAATAGATTCTCTCGGAAGATGTAAGGGAAAATGTTCTTCAGAGTGTGTACAGTACTAGGAGACCTGAGTGGGTCTAGGAGTATTAGACGGATGGATTGACCCTATTTTTCCGATAAATCGAAGGAAATGTGTAATGGGATAAGAATTGTGGGTATAAATAAAGTCCTAGTAAATGTAGATGCCGAGCATATGTTAGAACTTTGAGCTTTTCCTTCCTGGATTTCTTAGAAGTATTGGAGGAAGGGGATATCGATCTAACACTCATGCAAGGTAATACTAGTTAGTGTCTGCACTTCCAGGCTTACAATGATGAGATGGAGAAGGATAATGTGAAGGTTGGAGGATTGTCTACAATATTCCTCAGGTCTCAATCCTATTGAGTATATTTGGGTACAATTCAAGAAGCTTTACTTGAACCTCTTCTCACCTGGCTGCAGATACCAGATTAGTAGAGAAGGTGAAGATACTAATAACAGAAGCTCTTATTGATTGTTGGGAGGTGGCGCCACTCTTTATTTAAAACGCTGCTGGAGGGTATTGGCACGTCTAATTCTGCATGGGGGGTTGTTGATATTGAGTATTCAGCGGGCGAGCAGCATTGTCAGGCATACCGCAACGATCATTTTTGCTACCGAACTTGACCTGTTCAGTAACCGTTTGCAAGTGTCACTCGGTCGCGCTCCGGGTTCTTTCGTGATGCTAGTGGTTTGGGGACCCTTCGCTATAGTAAGGCATTGCTCGGATGGAATGAGCACCAGGTATGCAAGCACTCATGCATTATTCGATAGAATATTATTTAATAGGATATTATACAAGTCTTTTTTGCGGGTCCTACAATAGGCTCCTGATTCGGAGCTCACCGCCCCAAGCAATGACATGGAAGAGTGCGCATGGCGCTGGGTTATCTCACTAGTAAACCCACAGATCTTGTATCCCCCCTAATCGACCTGGTGTAAGCCGATCTAGCAATGATATGGTGGTTCAATACTGAGGATATCATGCGGCGCAGGGTAGAGGTCCTCATCCATCAAGATAGCAAACGCGGTGTCATCAAGTGCTGGATGGAGCTCTAAGAGTAGGTTCTACCTTGGCTGCGTCGCTTTGACAGCTCCCTTGCCCGCTGCCGGAATAACCAATACTGTACGACGGGGTGTAGGTTATATTAAACTGCGAACTCTGCGGGTCCTTTCGCAGTGGTATCGGTGATATGCCGATTGTGTGTGATGGGGAGTACAATATAGCGCGGCAGAGCGTCTCACTCGGAGTGGAGATCTGGCTGGTCACAAGAGAGGAAGGAAGTGTTCGTCCTGTGTGGATGAGGGTGAGGAGAATGGGGAGGGGGGTGAATTCGGAATAAGGGATTTGAGCTCGAATATATATAATACATATTTACGGTGCCACATGGGCCGCCAACGCGTGCAACTAATGATAGAAATCAGTCCCCTTGGGGCGTTAGACCTAATGTCTGTCCCATCACGATGCCTTAGCCTGTCCCACCACAATAGGATTACTCCATTAGTGTGCAGTTGTGGGCTATGGCGGGGCCGTATTGGGGCGGGGCCGCTGGGGTGGGCATTGGCGATGTAGGGACCGGGGAAGCTCTACCAGGTGAGTTTTGGGTGAGCAGGATTTGATATATTGTGCTAAGAGTGTCCTGGCCATTGACTGGGTAATGCTGGCTTCGAGAAAGAGGGGCATTGGGAAGAGGACTTCATTTCCCTAATAGTAGATTAGCTGCTGCCTCCGTGGTAACAAATTGTAGGGGCGGTTGTGCGACAGTTCCCCAATCTATATGTTTAATTAACCCGTATACCCTACTTTCCGCCGTCTTGTCAATTTCTGCGAAAAGCCGACGAATTCCGCAACGTTCTTGAGGGGATACTGGCATGATACTTACGCCTCTTTGCAGCATCGGGGTCAAGGGTGTTGCTGAGTAGGGTTGGATCCCCAATCGCCTGGGATCTCCGAAGGCAATCAAGCCCCGATCACCTAAGGTCAATCAGTACGCTTCCAAATCTTCCACGGAAAATAGCTTGAGCCCCGTGTAGAAAACCCCCGGTTCGTCCGTTCCCGGTTCGGCCCGGGGTTTGTCAAGTTCCAGGAAAAATCGCTCAGGGCGTGTTATGCCGGTGGGGTGTAGTTCGTACGTGCCGGGGCTTCCAATGGGGGTATATGGTTTCCATTCCGGTTGCGTCAGGTTACCTGTGTTTGGGTAAAGGTTTGTGGGATCAGGCGGGATTCCGGAGGGAATCTGACCAGGCGCGCCCGCCCGCCCGACGAGAGTCCATCGCTGTTGATGTCGCTGTCACGGCTTCTTGGGCTAAGACAGATCTCACTAGCTGTGCGAATCTTCCCGCCATGAGGTGTGATATTGAGGAATGCATTTGAGGAGTTGGGGTGCAAACCGGTGAGGTGTTTGCCTGTCCTGCGCCTACACCCTTTTTACCGGAAGCCCGGGGAAGTAGAAATGTCCGTTGATTCCTTCATCTGAACTCCCGAAATGTCCTGTCATCATAACGTTCATAGTAAACCTTTCTGCAAGCCTAGAGTGAGTTATCACTGAGCTCGGCACTGTCCAAAGCTGCTAAATGGGAGGAGGAGTGCCCCAACTTCAGCTAGTAATGAGCTTTAACGGCTGATCTATCCGGTTCTGAGCGAGATCGACAAGCTGGGCTGAAGTGCTCAGGCGGCCCTTCGAGTCTGTCGTTTCGGGTGACTGCCGGTGCCTGGGGTCAGGAACTGTGGTCTTGAGAAAATCGTAGGAATATTTCCCGTATATTGGTGGCAGGGGTTTAGAAATAGTATTCTCAAATTTGGTAGTGGTGATAGTGTATCGATTGAGGGGGTTCGTACCGGTGTTTGGGTGAGATTCTGTGGTTGAGTGCCGGAAATGGAGACAGGAGAGAGAGAGCGAACAGTGCTTCAGCCCGTGATAGTAGTAGCCAGATTGGTAAACCGGTCCGATGTTCATGGGCCGAGAAGCTCTCCGTTGTGGCTCCTGTGAAAGACTGAAGATCGGACATACTCAAGCATAATATTCGTGATGAACCGTCTCGCAGTCTTTGTGGCTCAAGGACCGAGTTTAGGTATCGCCGCAGGGTGAGTTGGAAAAGATGGGAAGCGGGGTCGCCGGGCCCAGGGTGTTGTACTGGTGATGCCAATGAACTGATTGATTTTTCGCAGAATATACCAAAGTAAGTGCACTATCAGTGCTGTCCTGAGCTGCGCTGTACACACCCGGGCTCAGAGAGCGGGGCCTTAGCAAGGCCCGGAAATGATAACGGTAATTCACGTAAAGTCACTCGTGCCAATAGTCCTCTAGCTGTTGGATAACTTGATCGTCATCTAGTCTACCACAAGAAGATCAAAGAGGTGTCAGTGGGTCATAGCATGACACCTACAAGAGAGCTTTCACATATTTGAGTGATCTGTTTCCCCCCTAGAGAGCCAAGCAAGTCACTTCTCCCACTCATATCCTTATAATTTTGCCTTCTATTTACCCTGATTTAAAGTATGATCTTGGAGTTAAAGGCATGAGCAGCACACTTGAACCTCCACAAGTACAACTGCCATGTCTTCAGCCCCGCCATGGCATGTTCGTCGTGAGTGCTATGGATACGACTCTACAGGAGGCCAATATATTGATGATACGGCCCATGGCATGGAACGAAAGGTGTCTTGGCTGAGCCAATGAAGGAGCCAAGAAATCCTCTGCGCCAAAGGCCTAGTTCATCACAAGACCCCAACCCCATCGGGGGCATGTGGCATGCGTTAGGCCATGCAAGAGGAATGGGATAGCCAGAACTCACGAACTGGAATCCGCTTATTCATGCTATGGCGGATAAGCCCCGGGAATGTAGAGGTTGAAATGGCATGCAGGCCCGGGACTGATTCCCGCTCTATGCCCTTCTCTCCCTCGTATTTAGAAGATAATCCCCCTCGTTGTAGTTTTTCTGAGAACGGGAATGTTTTGCGGTTGGTTGTTGCTACTCTACTCGTGGCTTTTGGCTTCAGGACCGCTCCAGACCAAAATGGTTGGTCAGACACTAGTCTTTTGCACCAGATTTGGTGAAAAACGGACGCTCTCAAGGCGGCAAGCCCAACACTACCTTGCTGAAAACAATCCAAAGTTTGACATCACCTAGAAAACCACTTCGTGTCCAGTACGTTGAGAGAGTGGATGGAAAAAAGCGGAGTTGGACTTATTCCTTGCGGTCATATCGACTGGTGTGAAAGTGACTTGAAATGTTGTATGGGGCCCCATATAAAAAAGTATGATTCATGGCAATCGTATGCCTCCGACTTGACCAACATTTTCTCCACGGAATTATAATATCTAATATCTAAGAGTCCCGTAAAAGTTTTATGTTATCTATGGATCCGATAACGCGCCATGAAAATTGGGTAGATTCCGATAGGCGTTGGCTTCAGAGTGGGGGTGAAAATAGGTGCTTCTTGTGTAAAAAAGATCATCGAACCAAACGTTTCGACACCAGTGGCCCATAGTCTAGAAGGTGTGCTCTGCATGCGAAGGCTTGGCACAGCACCTCCTCTCCAGTAAAATCGGAAGATCTTAACCCCTCATGGTTGTTGTACGTTCCCGGGAATAGCGAGCGTCCTCCAATGTGTGCCAAGTGAATCATGCATGTGTTGTTTCAAGAGAGTTAATTTCTGATTCTCTTACATCTTGCGCTAGACATCGACGGGCTCAGGGACTCGGCGGGGAGAAGTCACCGGGGGTAGTTTGTCCATTGCTAATAAGCCAACGCCTGATATGTTTATCTACTAGAAGGCTGCATGTTGGAAGGTGAGAAGCTCTTGCAGGGAAGATAGCAACACAGTGAACTCACGGCCGAGCTCCAACGAAGTTATGAAGCGTCTGCACGCACTGTGGGAAGTTCTGGGGAAGTCAGGCTCACTGAAAGTGCAATTGGTGGTCCGTAGTGAGGCTTTTCATACCAGACCAGGGAATGCGTGTGGCCCGTGCGCATAAATTGGCCTTGTGCTATTCTTCCTTGACGTGATGGATGTATTACCAACAGCCGTTGGGGGTACTAGTGCTTACCGATTCCGAAAGTGTCCGAAAATCTTGGCGCGCTTTAGGCGTAGGAAACGGTACCTTTTTGGCCTGATTGGGATGGCCGATTATCTGTAGAAATTAGAGATCGGGTTCGAGAATGAGGGAGTTGAACTGCTCCAGCTCGTACGGGTACACCTAGTACTAGCACAGTTTAGAATTCGAGGCAAGTAACTCCCCTGTGAGGGGGAGTCCTGATATCCTTCTGCTATATTTCTCGATAAAACCTCCTTATAGAACCAGAAAATTAACGCATCTATCACGTGGGGCGAGTTATGACAATAATCTTCACTCCGCAAAAGAGGTTTATATTGGCCGAGAATACAAAGTTCGCAAGGACCGCATTTTTCCTAATCAATGAGCCATGAAGTAGCTTATGCAGGAGAACATAGTAAATTAAAGCGACTCGAGACACAACCGCACTCTCTGCTATCTCGTAGTAGAATTTCTCTTTTGCACTTGATCATTCAAAACTCGTACTAGAACTTGAAAGTGTATACAGTAATACCTCTGGCCAACCCACGAGCCGCCCCCACATAAATAACTCTCCGGTGATCTAAGCCCATCATGGAAGTGCAATTTGAGAGCTCTTTGATCGGTGGCAGTAGCAGGGGGCAAAGGGTTGCGCGCCTCTTAATCTTTCCGGATCAAGGCAAAGTCTGAGATCACCCCGATAATGGTGTATCATAAGCCTGCTTACAACTGTATCAAAGTTTGCATTGAGTTTCTTTTTCGTTTCAGCTAAAATCCTCGAAGCATTCCTTCGTACCCCTTCAAAAATCAGATTCCCAAGCCCCTCCTCACCCCGATCTTCCTCTCGTAGAGTTGTGTCAAACTATCAATACTAAAACTTGGCCATATCCTGCCGGAGCGATTCCTCCGACCCCCTTCCTTAGTTGGTAATTGGCAAAGCAAGCTAGCACATCCCCCGAACGTGCTCATTGCTCCATCAGTTCAGCTCCTCTCTTGAGGAACCTCCGTGCGCAATATACGGATCTGGGCTGCATTATGTTACTAATTTGTGGCAGCTGGTGATTGCACAAGAGGCTAGTGGTGCAAGGCTCGAGATTGTTGTATCTGGCCTTCCGGATATCGTAGTCCTGGCTCTTGCAAATGCCCTCAAAACATATATCTGCCGCAATTTGATGGTCGTGCTAAAGAGCGCCTGGACAGCACACTTTAGAGGTATATCGTGGTTTGTCAAAATAGATTGGTTCCAACCCATTGGTCCGAATTCTCGTATATACAACTCGGGAATAATTGGCCGTTTTTTCCCCGTGGATCTCTCAAGAATTAAAACCAAACAAGATTCTGGAGTGCGCCAGTGGTTGCAGCCACAATTTCTGCGTGGGTTGGGGTGAATATCGGCGAAGGTCTTGAAAACACCTGCAGGACGGCGCACTAAAAACCCCACCCTCTTGGTGTGCGGAAGAGTTTGCTGCGACGAAAAACTCTGCGTGTTAGTAGGTGGTGGGTATAAGAGTGCAGTGGCGTAGGGAGCCAAAGCAATAGGGGGAAATTCTATCGCAATAAACGGGAGAGGGGGGATAAATGCCTAAGTAAGTTTGGATGTATGACCTTGGGCGTTATATGTCTCTTGCCTTAGTTTGAACGGAGAAAGTCGTTCAATCCCTGAATGCCACAACTTTGCCTACGCTTCCATGACATCGGAACCTCCACTACTGCGCTGCCCCACTTCACTCGGGACCACGTAGGGTTAAGTCGTGACATCTTGGGCTGATGACAGGGATGGGTGCAAAGTGAAGCAAGATGTAGCCCCACGCGGGGGTCGAACCCGCAACCTTGAGATTGAGTCTCACGCTCTGCCGATTGAGCTAGCGAGGCCTATCAAGGAACAGACAGTCAAGAATAATAGTAATGAATAATGATGATGCTAGTAACAGGCCCCAGAAATTCATCACCTGCTAGAGTGGGGATCGAAAATTCTCAATAAAACCAGCCTTGCCAAAGAGAATCAATAAAACAATAACAAATAAAGAGTCGAAGACACGCATATCCACCTCGCCGAAGGACCAGAGCCAGCTGTCCCAACACATCCCATGATAACTAAACCCAGCAACCAACGTGCATATCCGCCGCCCATCAGTGCGGGGCAGGAGCCAAGTTGGCCACCAGTGGCCCCAAGGCTGTTTGTGAAACCGGTGGGATGGAAGCGGGATCGTTTTGCTTTCGTATGGTATACTTGTCGAGCCGCACCTTTACCTTTCGACCTTTGAAGAATTGCTGGTCGAACATATAGCACGCCCGGTGCGCTCCTTCGGCCGACGAGAATAAAGCCGTGCCATATCCCCGGCCTCGCCCATCGGTCTGCGGCACATCACACCTCTCCAAATAGCCCGCTGGGTCCAAAAATTCTTTCAACTCCTGCCATTGGGTATCGTAGGCCAGGTTACCTACAAACACCCCGCGAGATTCTGTGATTAACGCTCCGTTGGTAAGGTTTACCGGAAGCCCTCGATCAGGAGTGACAAAGATGGGAGCGGGCTCGATAGTAGAATAATATGGGTTTATCGCTACCATAAACTGTTCGTTCCCAGGAATCGGTGGGTGGTACCCGAAACCAGATGCTGGCATCAGAGCCCCGGGGGGAGGTCCATACACTGGTGCCTGGAATAGCGGGAAGGCTGGCGCTTGTCTTTCGTTGCTTTTTTTTCGTTTATAGGAAGCATCAACATGCCCCTTGGACAAAAGATAAGCAACGAAAGCCTGGTTCTGGGCCCTGACCCTACCCTCATTATGTGTTTGTTCTGCCCATTGGTGTTCTATCACCAGTGGGTAATGATCTCCACCCCAAGTGCGTATAGTGTCGGCCTGGATCCGGTGGTGCTCAGCTTGAATCCCATGGTTCACAGAACGTGCCTCGTAGTGCAGATATGCCCTCGCGGCGACACCCTGGCGGTAGAAGGCGGCCTCAGTAGGAGATATACCTGGAGGAAACACAGATTCCATCCCCGTCTGATCTAGGTATTCCGGTGGGAGTTCCGGTTCCATTACGAATGGTGGTCCGGGTATTGGGCTGTTTGCGGCCGGCCATGGTGCTACTTGAGCCATCGGAGGACTTGCAACTGGTAGAGCATCCGGGCTATTTGAACCCGCAGCCGTCGGACACATGTCGTGTTCATTGCCCAATTTCACCATGAGTGCCCTAGCTTCCCACTCATATCCGTCTAAATTGGCTGTATATTTGACATCTCCACGTTAGTGATTGATAATTTGGGGCTCGCCTCGTAGCACAATCGACAGATTTACTAACCGACTACTTTCGTTGCTTCATCCCTCCCTCTAACCCTTACATATCCAAACCCTCTAGATCGCCCGTCAGGAGTGAGATAGATTTCAGCCCTCTCAATGCTCGCGGTGTGTTTCCGAACGAGGTCCTTCAGATCTTGCCACCTAGCTTTCCATGGCAGCTGTTGATCTGGTAGTCAGCTAATTAAAATACACATTGCAATGCCAAAGAGGATGTACATTGCCGAAAAGAACTATATATCCTTCGTGTGTGCCCTCTGCCCGCCTCTGCATTACAATATTTCCCATAGTTGTTGAATTATCGGTAGTCTCGTTTTCGTCTTGAGGGTGCGGGGATCGATCGACTATCTCCATATAGTAACTCGAAAGGTAAAACCGTCGAAGGTGTTGGTGTTGTTGGGGTCTCCTAGGGAAATTGACTAGCAATTTTACTAGGAGTGTGTTGGTATGCCGTACTAAAGCGCCCAGGGTGGTTCCTGGCTATATAACGTTCCTACAAAACTGCAGAGAGTCTAGAAGAAAAAAAGAAAAGAAAAGAAAAAGAGGCCTGTCTTCAACCCAAAACTGCGCTACGAAAGAAATACAACGTGAACTAGCAAATGGTTATCAGGAAGTGTGAGCCACTAGGAATACAACAACTCCCCTCGAAGCATGCGGAGGGAAGGATTAGTGAATGGATGCACTGACCTCCCCGCCACCGCATACCTACGGCTTTCGCCGCTGCCTAGGTCTTGGACGGGAAACGGAGAAGACAATCCCTTTATTTGCTCCCTCTAAATTTAGCTGCCAGCTTTTCCCCGTGAGTGGGATAGTCGTCAGGCCCAGTCCCGTTCATTATCACACTGTTCCCACTTACTATACGGTACTCGAGCACTTGCTTCACCCACACAGTTGACCGAATGACCATATCGGGAATTTGCTGTTTTGTCTGAGTTTTGTCCTGTTCGTGTGCGATGCTACAGCGTTGTTAGCCCCATCCCCTGCAAGTGATTTCACAGGGGCTGTATGGTGTCAATAGCACATCGAACACTTGCTTCAACAGATTTGTATTCAAGCAAAGGGATATAAGGTAGTGTAAGAAGTTCTATTTTATACAATACGGTAGGTCGCAAAAATTTCATATCTTCCGATCTCGGGGCACATTGAGCGGGGATGCTGATCGAACCTTCTTTCTCGCCAGATGAAATCCCATTTCGTTACACGCGCTGTCTCGCCGATAGCCCAGATGGTGTGGGCAAATCAGAAGCGACCACTGAAACTCTGAAGTTCACACCCGTGTAGACCCAACAGTGGCTTGTGTACTCATGCTCCCCTCTTCCAAAACTTGAATGGGAGGACGGCATGACCCCGAATGGCATCTAGAGTGCCGAGCCTACAGTAGCTTTGACTGCAGCAGTCTTCATGTTAGCAGCCCAGAGAACCAGTGCCTATCTCCCCCACCCACCAGCGGGTACCTAGCGTCATAAACAGGCGTACTGCCCCACATATCAATCCCTAAAACCATTATAAATCGCAGGATATTGAGGTGTTACGGAAATTTCTTTAGTTGGAGGATATTTCTGCCCAGCTTCGCAATAACCCAGGATTCTAGCACAGGTACAGCACTGCAGGGTACGAAAGTCATGGTATTGGTATCACATATTGGAAATTCAGTGCATTTTGCACATCTACCGGACCACTTTTAAGGTACAGTAATCGGATCGTGAGTTAACTAACAGTTGGCGTGGGGTTACGGCTGTTTCCACAAAATCAGGTATACTTGGCCGTGCCTTTTGAGGCATGGGTCATATAATGCCATAACTGGGTCATTTGCTTTTTCCAATTCTAAAGAGCAGCACCGTATCATACCCGAATAATCGCCCAGTGGAATGGTCGTATCTCGACGACCCTGCATCGGGCTATCTCTCCTACCTGTAAAGTAATTAGTGAGATAATTTGTTTCACTTCTCCACTTTCTCAGTAACCAAGCGAGGCTGATACCGGTAAATGGGCCGTGCGGCTGCATCCTTCCGATACCCTCCCAACAAGAAATACGGTAATTTAGGGAGTGGATTCCAGGGTTTTCTTGCATCCTAGAGTTTAGGCACGGGGATTACCGTGAGATATTCAGAAGTACTCTTAGCCATAGGCAGGGAGCTTAAATGTTTTCTACTGATTGACCTTCTGTGCCGGGATTTGATGGGCTGTCAAGAAACTACTTGGAACGAGCTAGCGGGAGCATAACCAGGGTCAAGGTCGAGCCTGTCTAGGATCTGCAAGCCATCAGAATTTCTGGATTCTGGGCCGGTCAACTACCGGTAACTCTAATCCTCGTCTCCAGGCACTGGTATTATCAGGTTATCACCATTTGATACCCATCATATTTGAAAAATGTCTCTACGAATAACACCCGAAGATCTCTTTGGGTCGCCGGTCAATTCGGGGAAGGGATTGGTCCGGTAGCACAATACGCAGAGGGATCATTTAACCTAAAAGGCTACCCTTCCTACGGTACGCTACGGAGAAATTTAGGAATAGGCCAGTGGATAACGACTAGAGAACCATACCGGTAGTTTGGTTGTGAGAACAGTGGAGCATATACTAGCATTGCAAGGCTACATGGACTGGAGTATTCCCACGGAAATTGCCACCATCCACCCTCATCCGCGGCCGAGGATTATCGTACACTCTCGCTTAACGGCCGGGGACCAACCGAAAAACCTTGCCCCAAAACTCTGGTTTGAACGGGGTCATTGCTCGTCGTATGCCGGGTCTTAAACTTAAATAAAACCTTCAAGGGCAGGAGAGCCACCACAAAATACCGCCTCCAAATCGATAACGGGCAGGCAATGATCTTGCCACGAGTGGGACTTCTCAAGCCATCCCTTGGCTTTAAGTGGGTTCCAGTATCATATTTTCCGTGTTTCAGCATCTATCTGAAATAGCATCCTGGAGCTCTGGATCGTATTGCTGCTGCGACACACCCCGAGGTCATACCTCCGGTGAGACACCCTCCGGTTCACCCTTTCGCGAGTTGCATTCGAGTGATGTGCACAACAACCCAATTGGAATTCCGATGGATCAGAAGCAAACTTTGCATCTAGGGCATATCTTTACGCCAACAATCGCCGACATTCCATACCACGTCCAGCCCCGGAGTACGAATTAGGAGTTTGATTGAACACATGGTCTTTTAAATACTAACCACATACGCTCACAATCGAAGTACTGGGGGGATCTCTATCTACAAAAAGTTAACTTTTATCCTGTCTAACACCTTATTTGAGTGGTTTACGACAAGGCCAGAGGGATGAGGGGAATGAATTACGGTATGCAAGTACTATGCTCGACTGTCCTAGGAAATAATCAAGATCTACCTGCGCAACATTTAGCCTTCCCTCATGGGGCCCTGCTTGGCCTGGATAACTGCGCTAAAGCGCCCCGACCAGTGCCACAAGAAGTAGTCATGGACCGTCACTCGTAGGATCAGAGGTGAGAGTCCTTGCCGCTGGCCATCACTCAGCTCCATTGGCATACCTTGCAATTCTATCCGCCCCCATTTCCCGGCACTAATCATTATCCCCCCGAGCTGATCTATCGTAGCAGTTGTGGCGAACCTTAGGTAAGGTTTACCTATCTAAATCATGTCGCGTTCTCGACTTCAACTATTTCGTCCTATTATCGTGGACTCAGCCGCCAATTGTCTGTAATCAGGCATGAGCGCGTATTATTCCTGATCGAAGGGAAAGCGTGCCGACAGCGGTCTGGGGGCATCGACCTGACTGTTCATTCCCCTTCTACCCAGCATCTGGAGTTGCCCATCCGATCCCACCACTGGTTCCGCATTCTCGGGGAGATAAGGTTGCCACTTGTTCCTCTCGTCGACAACCGCTGGCGTTGTGGTGAGCTCTTTCCTTATCCGTGAGCGATACATACGAACATTAGCTTATCCATATTAGGATATTTAAATAAGGGGCAACTCAGACAGCGTAAATCGTGGACTAATTAGATTTCTGAGCGCTTGGCTGCCCGGATTTTTTGCGTTCTAATTAGTACTGGATTGCCTTACGGATGAACCGAATTCTAAGTTTCTGAGTTGAAATCCAAGGTCACATTTCAACTGGACTTTCCCAACAGAATGGTGGTGATAGGCGTTTGTGTCCAAGACACTATTCTACTAGAAGGCTAGGGCGTTCGAAGGTAATCCGAAAGGGGGAAAAATCAAAAAGATTAGATCTTCGATCGGGGGAAACTTCGACGAGATTTATGAAAATCTCCGGACGAGGATTATCTGAGTAAACCCTTGATTTATGGCATCGGAACAACTGAGTGTATCAACTGATATTCTCATGGCTTTCCTTTACTGAGCCCAATATTCCAATGTGCTTGTGGCTAATTGAACGGTCCCGAAGAGCACGACGATCATGGATTGAACGACTGGATTGAGCGATTTTCAAAACAATAATGATGAAAAAAGAACCCCAAATTCCTCACCGCATACTCATACCAGCTCGCGCGAGCCAAACGGAGACTTATTCCTGAAACGGCATATATCAAGAGATACCGTCTGATTGACTGTCGCTCTCCGATGAAGTAGGGTGGCTGCCTGAGGGAATGCCCCCCAGCTGAGCTGTGTGCGGTTGCGCAACCACACGGGCACTCCCGCCGGGCTTTAGAATCTACGGAGACTTGTCTGTCGAACACGAGGTCACACGCCCATGGCTAGAATGGACGAGAATTCTTTCACAACTCTAGTTGAGCTCGCTCGGTCCCCAGGCTACCGCATTTGCGGTGGGGAGCTGCAGAATACGGGATACACCACGTCAGCTTATCCGATTTCTGGCGGGCCCGCTGAACACGTGGGAAGGCATATCCACGCAAAACCCGCTTGCGGTGACTTGGGCTATGTGCTGCTTCTCGAGTGATGTACTATGATTTTGCAAGTTCAGATTCACTAGGATACTGCAGTGAGCTGGCGGGGTTCCTCACACGACCATTGGCAGTCCTCTGTCCAGCATTCTGGTGGACGCTAGCGCTCTCCACGATATGGTTTTCGCAGAACCACGCCACCATGCAACCCTCTTCCCGTATCCTTGGTAATGGCATTAGAATCGGCGTTTGCAGGCTTCCCCCTCCCAATTGCCGAAAAATTGCTTCATGCACAAAAGCCCTTGAGCGTGGACTTTGCTATGCTGTCTCCTGGACAGCCACCCATCTCTCCCTGGGACGCTGAGGCCTCCCTAGGGAATCCCAGAACTGCCGGCTATCTGACTCTGGGTGTGAAATCGTCGCACCACTCTGCCGGGAAGTGCGATACCTTAACACTAGCTGGTCTCGTTTATTTGTTATATATCTTTTGACCGTGGCCTATGTATAAAAGTGATAAGCACAGTTTGTGCACAAGGTCGTGGCCACCTGAGGTGGATCCGGGAGGATACGTCCAGATTAACAGCCTTTCCAGATCTATACTCTTGCGCGGGATCGCACTCTACGGTGTCTAATCTCGCGAGAAACCAGGGCCCCCAACCTCTATACTATGTAGCCTACGGCGGTTGCTAAAACTATTGCGTGCTCTCCCCCTCTTAGTATTCTCGCCAATTCTTCCTTACTCTCTAGATCCGAGAACCCCCGGGTTCTCCAGACTTTTGGCCCCTCTGACTTCTTTCTCCACTTTCATCCTGACCCCGTGGCCTTCTTGCTGTTGTCCACGACGCAGCATCACCCTAACAAAGTCTTAAAACATCAGTGTATCACTGTACTCCTATGATCCTCACTCGATTCCACTGACCTGCCGCCAGCATCTCCGCCACCCAATAACAACCAATAGGACAGCAGATTTTAAAATTGTGCAATTGGGGTAACCAAATTGGGCTCGCCTACCCGATAAACTCTTGCTGGTAATGCCCTGTCACCTGTCACGATTAACCATAACAAGCCCGTGCACACAGAAAATATCGTAAGCTGATACTCTGGGGATGATATGGGGATATGGCATTACGATAACGTACCAGTGTTCTTTGAGGAATGTTTTCCTTGAGAACAGGATCAGGTGATATGCTCTAACCTCTAAAATCGTGTCAATCTGTCGAAGGTCTCATCCAGCCAGCTCGTGGGCCAGCAACTGCGCACCCATCATAGCTAGCGCTATCGCCCCGGACGTAGACGTTTCGAGTGATGTAATCAACCTCCTGAGCGATCGGGACGGCACGATAGATTCAGCACTCTTCGTTTTTACATTTCATGCCCTCCCCCCCAATCCCTTACAGTCTGATTCCGTGTTCAAGTCGCTCATAACCTCGGACTACTCTCACCCGCAATTTGAGAAATATCCCCCACCCTCCCTCCATATCTGGCTTCCATAAACACTCATCCCAGCTGGTTGGCTAGGAACTGCCCCTTACTTCGAGCCTAGCTCCTAAAGTGTAAAACCTTTCCCAAATATGCTATCGTAACCGCACCAACAGCGGAGAAATACGAAGCTCAGAGTGCAATACTACCGGTATATTGCAGACTGGCAACATGAACCAAGCATGTCGTCTTCAACCAACAAAATCCACCTCCTGCCAAAAAAACTAATATGAAAAAAAAAAGCACGAGCAGAAATTCCGTCCGTGGTATGCCCCAAAGAATGCCCTTTCCCTTTTGTCAAGTCCTTGGATTCGTTCGTAAATACCGGGGAATCCGTCGCAAACGCCCTAAGGTGTGGCCCAGAAAACCCAGTAATAAAAGAAGCTTCACAAGTGACCCCTGGGTAACAGATAAGTGGCTTCAAAAGTCAAACCATGAAATCATCATCCATCGATTATACGAGTACTCAAACAAGATCCCGAACTCTACTTCCTTGGGGAAGGGGAGCCCTCCATCCGTACAGAAAAAATTCACCTGATCACCGATAATAAAGAAAATCGAATTTTCCACCAATCCACTTCCCCTTCGTTGTCCCTCCAGCGCAGTCCGGCTCTGCGTTGAACTGCTGTGGGTCCTTCCCGGCCCTAGCCCCCGCCAGCCCTTGGCATCCTGATACTATATGGTGCTTCCCCACACTGGGCCCACAGCGATCGCATTGTGAGTCTGTCCTGGTTAGACACCCCGCCTGGGCGTTCAGGAAACCCCCGTTGGCTTCGCATTCGGTATATTCTCCGGGCCTGGGATTCCGGAAGTGTCATAAAGTTCCAGCAATCCCAAGGAATACCAACAGACCCAATACCGGTACATATATCGCTCCCTCTGAAACGCACTTCCAGTAGCACGACAGAATAAGGAATTCCGTCACGTCCAATACGGCTTCCCGGCAAAGACCCGGAGGTTCTAGTCTGGTTCTCCGCCCATTTTTGATTGGCGATTTGTAAGACGGCCGTGCGTCGCGACGCCGAGTTTGTAATGCAGATCTACCTTGAAGTGGGCAAGGCAAGGAGGGGACGAGGAACCTTACGAGCACCCCGTACGATACGGTACCCCAACTCCC
>QLOI01000879.1:50573-66788 GCA_003313605.1 Tuber umbilicatum
CCCCCCTAATGATCGATTCACCTGGCTCACGTGGCTTCTGACAACACATGGCACTTTGTTGGTGCGTGCAATTGGCTTTCAGCGATCTTCTCTTGAATAAAGTGCCATAATGCTCATCCACCATAACACAGGAAGTGCTCTCACGATAACTAGCTGGGGGCGAGGTGAGGCCCCGCTGCATCGAGTGTTGCCAGGCCATGCCTCGCCCGCCAATGAAATTGCTTGGGAACTTTGCTGGTGGTGTGAAAGCTATATTACGGTATATGGTGGTAAAAAAGATTCGCAACATCGCTATTACGAGCTCTCCTGCAATACAGTATTAGGAATATTTCGTGTCGTAGGATAGGAATACTCTGAACCTTATCCGATCATCCTGGGCTATATCTTTTTGTGGTCACGTTGATCGTTCGCGTTCCGGCCAAGGCAAGTAGACCCACAAGAACAACTCTAACAGATGTGATATCCACTGCAACTTCAGCGCTGGGTTCTGCCCTGGGTAGCATGCTCTAAAGAAGCCATTAAATCCAGATCCAATTAACCCATGGCGTACACAATGCTTTCTCTCAGGCCGTCTTTTTGAGACACAACCACCACCCACCGCCACCGCCACCGCCACCATCATCACTACCCCTTTCCAATCGTCTGTACTCGAGTACCGGTAGTATCTCTAACTTACTCGTAGGCTCGGGAGGGATTGGTGGGGCCCCCGCGGTGTAGCTAAAACTTAACTTGATGCTGCCAAAATAAAACTTGATGCTGGAAAAATCCCCGTTCTACTTGAAATTCTACGGATGCACCCAAGTGCCCACATGAGCTACCTATTGTATACTATGTATCTTGGGAAAGCATAAAATTCACTATTGCGATGAGCGCAAAAAAGAAATAGGGTACGGGGGCTACTGTCATATCCTAAATTTAAAAAGAAAGCCCCACGCGGGGGTCGAACCCGCAACCTTGAGATTAAGAGTCTCACGCTCTACCGATTGAGCTAGCGAGGCTTATCACGAAAGTTCTTCCTTCTTTGAGTATTTATACTCAAATCACAACTATTCCCCAGCCTGGCTGGTGCTATAACCGCAGACGAGCCCAAGTTCAACGCCCCTATCTCAACCAATACTAACAGAAGATAAACAGCGATACAAAATATCACAACCGCAATTGATCTTCTAAGCGACGGCTCATATAAAGATATCCTACTCTCAGCACCCCCCAGTTTTTTCAAGGCTCGTTAAATTAGAATAATGGGAATAGGCAAAACCCCTTTCATCTTTGCCCCACATCCAGTCATTAAACCAAACCAGCTAGACCAGCCGCCATAGTACCGCTGCCACAGCAGACATCGGTATCACAAACCACCAAAGCTTTAGAAACGCAGCCATCACAATAGCCCCCAACACCCCCCCCGAGTATGATACTATGACTCCGAGCTCTCACCGTAGTCACTCATGATGTCCATCAATTACTACGCTCTCCAGATCCGCTACATGTGAGATTCATGACCTAAATTAGAGGGAGTTTTCCTGGTGGGTTTTTCGAAAACTTGGACTCATGTTTCGAGAACGGGTTTCGGGTCCCGAGCCCTGCGCACCCAGGATTCGGACAGAGGCAGGATGCAAATCGGGTGTATCGAGTGATGTGATATGACCTCCTTTTGTTACCGTACCTGGCACCGTAATCTGCGTTGGGGGCCGCCCCAAACAGGTGCTGAGATAAACCGACTCCCAAGCCATGGCAACATCTTGGAGCGCCGCAGCAATCCGGATACGCTACTGAAGGCCAGTATGCCGGGGCTTTCCCTTCGTCACGATTATTAAGTTTGGCACTAGCATTGGTACCTTAGATTACTGATGCGGATGTCACGATTTGAAAGGAATATTCCACCGATAAATCATATTAGCCCGCCGCACAGACAGCCACCGGGATAAACAAGCTTCAAAAATCACAGAGATCCGGATCCCGCTCCATCCAGTGGGAACACCCGACACTTGATTCGGACGCGCTCCGGCCCCACAAAATTACGGGACGGGACGGGACGAGCCTGACCTGGCGATGGTTCAGCCCTACCCTGAGAACTCGAGTAACGGGGTCATGTGCCAGGACGTTGGAGTCGCCTCTCCCAGTGAGGTCTAGCCTTTTTTCTTTTTACTTTTTTATATGCTTCGGATGACAGCTCTCCTGGTGTGTTTCGCCTTTCTCCCAGAGGTCCTGTCCTGGCTGTGGCTATGGCCAGATTAGCGCTAGTGTTAGCGCATGACTTATATCTCATAAAATCTCACTCGATAACCCTTAAAGTCGAGCATAATTCGATGGTTTAAGTTGGGGAAATGCAAGCATGGGATGGTTTTATTTCATGTGCACACCTAATGAAAGTCTAACTAAGTCTTCGCTCTGTTCTCTTCTTAAGTTCCTGAACTGAAGTGAATTCTCGGCCTTCGTGGCTTCTAGTTAGTTTAGTTTCGGTTCTAACGCACTCTCTGCGAAAACATGGTAAAATCCTATGCTTGGCTAATATGCCTGCTTTTTCAGGGGTTGTGTGCTGCTGGCCTGCCTCCTGGTGAGAGGTTTACGAGAGCGAAGGTCACCTCTGATTGCTATGACCGGCTTGATCTGTATTCACGAAGAATGTAGTATATTTTATAAATATTCTATAGATTCTCTACGCACTACTTCACATTGGGCTATCCTTTAGGATTTATAAGATACCCCAAGCAGGGCGTTGGATGCATTTTCGATAAAAGCCCGTGAGCCCTCTAGTAGTGATTGTTTTATCCAGTTAGAGGCATGCCGGTTAGCGCAGCTATGATAGGATAATAAACTAAACGCACATTGTCTTTTGGAAAACGGAATCGGGTTACCTTAGCGTGCCCACCCACAAACACCTTTCTTATGATGACCTTTTCCTGGGAGGACAACCCATTACAATAATTCTATACCAGCAAACCTTCGAGGAGCGGGCGGGGACTCTCATTCTGACACCTCAACTGCTCTGCAGACAGGTGGCTCTTGGTCGGAATTTTGATCAATTTTCATACCCTAATTGTACGCAGGACAGTTACTGGCCAAGAATCCGTGTCAACCCTACAATTTCCAACAATGGTGCTATTACATCCTCCTCTGTCTTTAAAAATACAGTTCTCAATCGATAATATGTGTGCCAGCCTACAACAGTTACATAGCTCGAGGAGGGGACAGACACCCTTGAACTCTGTGGCAAAAAGTTGGGAGGAGCCACCACGCTGCTCTCTCAACCCTGCGGAAAAGAAAAAAAAAATACTCTCTGTGCGCTTTTCCTGTCACTTTGCGGGCTACTGTGCAGTATAGAGACTAATCCAGGGCATTCTTGTTCATAATTGGGGCGGATTTCAGTGCGAATCGGCCATCTGGCAAGTAAAGGTTTTGCCCACAAGGATAGAATATATATATCACAGTTCTTCCATTGATGGGATAAGTTAAGATAGGTTGTTTTTCTTTTTCTTTTTAATTTCCAATCCGTCCCAGCAGTTCAGTCGTATTCACAACAAATCACTCATTCTATAGAGCCCAATCTTTGGGCCGTGACTTAGCCCGTACTTTCAGCGTTACAACGCGTGCCTACTCCGTCATAATGTACCGGAAGTCACGATGTCTACCGGTATTTGTTAGTCGCCGTCACCGCGGTTACAGCAGCTACAGTCTTAGCGTGAGGCACGCATAACCTTCCGGTGGCAGGCGTCACTTCCAAGGCTTGGTCAGCCCCTAGCTTATGTACATTTCAGTGTTTCCTCCCTGTCTATGGCAGCTCTTCCCATTCTTTGGGACTCCATCTCCTGCAGAGGCATTACCATTTCCTTTTCTCGAGCATCACATTCGTCGGATATCTGCCGGCTTCACCCCCAACTCACGATCCGCAGGCAAGCTCGCTCTAGAACTGGGGAATTCATTGTGGTTAACACTAATTCACCAGTTATCTCTAGAGTTGAGCGGTGGGTACGGCGGCGACACGGGCAGCCACCGACAGGCAGGCCCTTCTAAACCCATACTTCCTTCTGAGCAAACCCAACTGCAAGCAGCGCCGTCCATTCTACAGATCCACAGGAGCAAGAGCAACTCTCAGGCGAACAGCGTGGGTTGAAAGGAACAACGCCAGCAACCTACGCAAAATTTGTTAGGGGGGGTATTACGGTGTTGGGTCTTGCTTGCGTTAGGAGTCATAACGGCGAAAGCGTGCTTGGTTTCAGTGCCTTTCCTTCCTTTTGACACAAACTGGGCCCCTCCATCTCCCTCGTTCTAAATCAAACCACTATGATAAGTGGAGATAAAACGCCTGATTGAACTCTCTAACTGTAATGGGCAGCTACAGAATCGTGCATCACGAAATTGACTTGACATGCGAACAATTCTCCAGCCAGATTTTCCTAACACACCAAGGCAAACAGGCGGTCAGACGCCTATGGTGAATAGGTCCTGACACAGATAGAAAGTTACGCCTGTTTACCATTGCCGCCTTCGAAACTATTGACTCCACCTTCGAAAATAAAACTCCCCTCCCACCAAAGCAGGATTCAACAAAATCATTATGAGTGACAAAGTATGAGCCCTTATCATTACAGGTCAGGGATTTGGTTTAGAGGGACAATCCATCGCAACGAAGCCGGCATAATCTATGGTACGTTAGCGCTTTTCTATGATATGGGATGTTAGGAGGGGTGCGCTCTTGCAGTATTGAAGCATGTGCAGGTACGAAAGTGTGCCCGCAGTATCACCAGCAGAGTGGATATAGGGCGATGAATCACCCAAGCTATCCTCGATCACGAATACTGCGGCTATACATCGTTAGCACTCATCTCCAAATGCAAGGAGTTGCAGATCACTCGCAGAAGCCCGTCGAGTTCGCCGAAGCATCAACCGCTCCCATTAGTTCCTCACTCACGCATAGCTTAGACCCGAGAACCTCTAGGAGGATGAACTCACTGGTTACTACATCCATACCTACACTTATCCGTCATAGGCAGCAAACTTGTATACGCTAGCTCAAACTCCTCATGAAAACCGTCATATATTGCGGGGGGTTATCCGGTGGGCACCCGATCATGTCCTGGTTCGGAACCGCGCGGATAGTCCCTCCAGAGGAATGATGTTATTGGAAATAGCGCGAGATCCTAGGAAGCCTCCTCCTTCCTCACTGGCGCGCAAGTGGAACTCGGGGGTGCGCTTCTGGGAAAATCTAGGGTTCGCTAGAGTTCCCAGGGCTGGTATAATTATGGCACTCGCAGCAGCGCTGCCGTTGGTCCCTGGGGACTAGCTGGTAGTGGTGCTGCTGTCGCTGTCGAAGTGGATGCCAACTACGATAGGGGGTTGGAGATGGAGTTGGATGAAAGCGAGGAGGGGATGGTACTGTACTGGTGGTATTCCTAGTCCCAAGAATTCTGGCAATAAGCTAGGTTGGTTAGGTCCCAATGCCGGGTGCGAGAACCGCGTTACGGTAATAATAGAGCTCACGGCAGTAACAGACTTGACGGTACTGTACAGTACAGGTATTGAGTAGCCGTGTCGCAACTGTTGCCCCCGCTTTACTATGGTACACGCTGTAGCGAGTGTAACAACTGATTACTGCTTCGATTAATTGACCAATTCATTAGTAAGTAACAGCCCCTCGACCAAAGCGGTAACAACAGTAGCAACGAACCTAGTACCTATACTATTAAGTCAACTCTGCTTACTACTAGTTCCTAACTACATTAGTTACGGAGCAGCCTTAGGTCGATACGGTAGGCCCTGAGATGCCTAAGTTAGCTTCAGGTCTTGCCGTGACAGCTAGTGCTTGCGATTGCTATTATTCACTCTCCTTATTATTAGCTCCCCGTTGATCTACTCATATGAGGGACTATACGTACCCAAGCGTCAGCAACATTGGTGAATATTAATCCGAATGAACTAGTCAGACTTCTCACCTTCTGTAACCTATGTGCCCGGATCGTCCTCAGATGTCTTGATAAGTCCGGTGGTCCCTTTGGAGGGACGGGGGCGCCGGGAGTGACCCCCGGCAGGGATTACGATGATGTCAATGATTTCGGTAGCGTTTTATAAAGAGTGCAAGGGAAGACTTCGAGGCAAAGCTAGGCTGAGGCGAAGTTTGAGGAGAGGGAGAAGAGAAGAAGTTGGCATATTTATACTATTCTTGGAGAAAAATGGTGGAATCTTGATACTCTCGATCAATCGAACGACAGATTGTTTGATTAATTGGTTGACATGATCTCACCTTCTATTCCCTGCTCTTGTCCTTCACGATGCGACGTCACGCCATGCTACTATACCCTACAATATCGGCAAGTCCCCCATAGCAAGAAAAGGTTCCTGAATGAGTTGTTCATTCGCTATTGAGGAGGCTACCATCGGATACCCGACTTGAGAAGTCCCTTGGCGAAATCACCGACTGCTTAAAGGGGTATCAATAGCAAGATTGTCTAGCGAGGGCCGGATGTTTGATGTTTTAGGGCCGGTGGAACTTGCGGGGTGGGGTAGGTACGAGGCGCAACCACGCGAGGGCGGGGCCGATTGAGGGGAGTAAGGGTGGCTTGCGACTTACTGTTAGAGTGAAGCGATGGGATCCCGTGAGCCGTTGATGAGAGGACCGTTGGGAGAGGGAGGAACGATCCCAGCGAATGGAGTACAGGAGGCAGAAGCGTGAAAGTCGGCTATCGCCTATTGCAGTTATTTCGACGGCGCGATTGTTGATTGCATAGATACCAAGCGGTATTGGCATTATCTACAGGTACGGACGAAGGGTTATGAGGTTGGTTTCGGTTATCGGCGGGTCAACGAGCCTCGAAATCATTTTTTTCTCTCGGCAAGCCGCCGAATTTTTTCCTGAATACAATTCGCCATGCCAAGGAGGTCTCTATGTTGCCTTGAGAGCTGAGCTTATGGCGTCCCCCCAGAACTCCTTCTGTACGAGATTCCGTGTTGAGTGGATTGGTGGAGTGAAACGACACTTAATGTTTCACGGCAAAAAAGTAAGATCGTGGGTGCCTCCGTACAAAAGCTGACGATTCCACCTCGTGCCCAAACCTGTTTAGCCATCAGGTTAGTGGGGCTTGTGGTCTATGTTTCTTTTCCTGTCGGAGTCTCCAATAGAGAGGGTGGGTGATTTGACTTTGACGAATCAATTGTCGTCGTCGCGAGATATCATGTTATGCAACGTCCTCGCTCCGCCTCCACAAAAGAGCATTCGATAGGTTTTCCATCGATCGGGGGTCGCTGTAGGGCTGCATTCTGTTGATTGCAAATTCTAGCGAGTCTGGAGTGTGCTAAAATAGGCTTTTATTTATCTTGGACGCGAAGTATGCGGCTTTTTCCGTGTCGTTCAAGATAACTGAAGCTCAATATAGCCAATACAGAAAGCGAGCTTGGAAAGTAGTTTCTATTATCAGGTTCCTTTGCTCGGAGGGAATGACTTGAGAGCTCATTTATTGCATTGCCTTTGTAGCATCAACAAGCCAGTATATCCGCCGGATGTCGATTCGTGAGTTGATTGGTAGGGGATATCAAGACCAACCACACGTTTTCGGATTCTACCAGCCGGCGGTCTGCCATTCCCCGATCCGAGACGATCCCCCCCACATCACAGATACGATGACTTGTCTTACTCGTATGGATTTCAGAAAAAGGGAGAAGGTGGTCGTGTTTTGCCAAACTTCAGACTTAAGTCCACTGGCGCTTGAGAACTCAAAATCCATATATATGAACAGGTCATATATCGGTGAACTCAGTGCCGGCAGTTTATTAACCGCATCCAGCATGTACCATATTAGTCCTAGTAGAAACATCTATCGTCGGACCCCGAACGAAAGCTGTTATGGGCCCTTGAAATCCTCAAAGCACTCACCTCGGTCTGGTGGGGGGGTCAGCGTCCAACAGCCAATCTGAAGTCGATGCAACAATGGGCCGAAATTATGATAAGAGATACATCACCTTTCCAACCCTCACTTCTTCCCCAACTTGCCAGTATATAGAAACCCCCCTTTAAAAACAGCCGTAGTGGAAAAACGCTTTTCGGAATCGCACCAACCCCTGAATGCACAAGAGGGTGTCCATATCGAAAACGGTGATTGGTGATTGCGGAAGGAAGGGAAATCGCAGATCCGAGTTCAAGGGATAGCCAATACTTTTGCTAATCCCTAGGCACGGCTATTCTAGACTTTTACCTTACTAATACTGGTATCAAACGTACGATACTTGCCCCCCCAAATGAACAAAAGTGCTTGTCATACTGCATGTAGGCCTTGAGGAGACAAAGAAGAAGAAAAAGAAAGAAACACAGTCTGTGTGTGTTTGTTTGGGGGATAGGGGGGGGGGGGGATCCTTCTATATTGTACTTCTCATAGCCAAACTTACTCCCGGCTTTGCACCAATCTAATCAGTTGGTTGAGATCTCCTTTCCATATTCCTTTACGAAATTATGCGTTCTCCCCCTTTCGATGATATACCTGGATATACAGAATATGGGCCTATGACTTGTGTGAAAAAAACAACATTTGCCCGATATAGAACGGCGCATGTTGGCATGTTGGAGTCGTATATATTATGCAATTAGAGTAGACGGATTCTCCCAGTTTAGAAACGAAAATCCAACTTTGGGAATGCTAGAAGTAGGGGTAACTCGCCATTGCAATTCCGTAACATCCCACCGGTGAACTTGATCCTTTGGCATCATACCGGATACCTGTAACTGGCATATTTGGTTTTCTGGGGTGCAAGTTCTTCCATCGTGCAACAAAAACTACACAAACTTCCTTCCATGGATAATGTCCTACGGACACCTTCAAGTGCTATCCTATCCGGTCCCCGAGCGACTCTTAGCGACATGCATGGGCGAAACTGGAGGGCCTCCGGACCGTCTGGGTGTTTGGGGACATGAATACAGCATCCGGGAAACATCGAGATGGCGACTGGACTATGGCGACGATTGCTCGAGAGGCGCCATATGATAGGTGTATTTCCCAGAATATACACTGGGGGTCCCTCCCTCGTGGGAATAAACCATCCGACGCTCCGGCCTTTTCACCCGTCCCGAGCATTTCCAGCCCGGAAAAATTCGTGATCTTGAATTAATTTCTCCGCAATCTAATCAGATCCGAGCAAGGATCTGCCAGCACCCATATCCACAATCCATCACTCTAAATTCGAATTCTCACTTGACTCATGTTTCGAGCCTTTTGCTTTTCTATAGCGAGGCGAAAACGCCGTGCTTCTACCGTAATATCCTCAAATGATAGTGGTGGGTGATTTAAAAATAGGATGCTATCGTGGGACCCCCCTTTTCCTTTCCTCCCGTTGACGGCTAACTTGTGGTACTGTAGTTTCTCTTGAAAAGGGGGTTTGCGGATTTCCAGCCGCTAACGCCATGCGCTGGGCATGATATCTTATGCTACATTTGTTTATGGGTGAATTCGAGTCCGCACGATATTGTAGTTTCGCTCTGATCCCGTTAATGTATTGTAAAAGGCTGTGGCGGAGAATATTTAGCGGTTCTGCCGATGTTTTCACGAGATTCCGGGTAGCAAGGTATCGTTGGACCACCTTTGGTTCACGACTCCAGTTGGCACGTGTCATGAAGACTGCGACCGTCCGTGGTCTTGAAAAAAGATTCATACTGTCACTGTACAACACAAACCAAAGACATACAGTACGGCATGTCTCTCACAACCTTCCCCGACTCAAATCTGTGCGGTGTGTCGTACTACGTCATACGGCGGGTGTGACTCGATTCGTTCGCCTTGGGAGCACCGACCGGAGAATATTTTTTTTTTGAAAAAACTCCTGCCTAGTTTTCTGAGTAATCGCCATCATACAATAGAGTGCCCGACAAGAGAGGATCCCTTCACCTTGACTCGCTGCGTTGAGCGGGCTCTTATCATGCCATAAGGAGTGCTCGGGGGCCATGGCGAGGTGCGAAAAGCTGAGTGCATGCAATGTAATGCATGCACGCCACGCCGATTCTCAGCAGAGCAGGTATCGGCCCCGAATCACCGCGCCACGCCGAGGCGCCCACTCAACTTCTCGAACCCGGCATGATACCATATGGGAGAGTTAGGGGGGAGGGAAGGGAAGGAAAAACCAGGCTAGAAAACCACAGATGATAGATCTGGTCGGGTGCGATCTTCGGGTGAGATCCCGGCACCGTAGGTCTAGGGATTGCGTTGCGTTGTCGCATGGTATGATATGGGGGATTTGCGTGCAGCTCAGCTCTGCTGGGTTGTGGGATGGGTTTATGGTACTGGTACTGCACGAGTAGAGTGCTCTGCTCGAGTACGGTGCTCGGCGACGGCGACGGTACCGTCGCTGCACTGGAGGGAGGTTTCTGTATCAAGGTTTATTATTAAGGTTTCGGTTTACAGGTGATCACGACGGTACTGCAATAGGAGCTCCCTGAATAAACATGGCGGAGACACTTTTTCCGAGATTGTCTCTCCGACAGTAGTACTGGGATGGGAGTTTTGTGCTTCCTTACTCGAGTAGCTATGGCTATCCCTTCGGCTTCGTTTAATCCAACTTATGAAAGTGCTCGTTCCGCTCAGTTAGTGCAGCAGGTATGGTCGATTCTTGGCGGGGTATCGATATCTGACTCGTACTCGTAGCTGGTTCTGAGAGGCCATTGAGATGTTTGTTTAAGATTGGGGGCGGGATTGGTCCAAAGTGGAAACGATGGGTTCTGCTTTGAACTTTATCATAACCGAATGGGAAACGTTGTGTACTGCACACATGCACGATTGTGTGGGGGGTGAGTGAGTGTAGGATTCGATTGGATTTATTCAGGTTTGGGTATGATTTAGTGGGTTTTTTTGGGTTGGGTCCTCGAGGATATACCGGTACTCCTTTTTCCCTATTCGCCCTTTAATGGGTATCGGTGTGAAGTACGAGTACGGTAGGTTTTCTTCTTTTTCCACCGTGAGATTAAAATTTAATTGTTTCTATTCTTGTATCAAATGGGTCGACCTTCTATCCTCACTGGCTGGTCGAGTTGAGGGTTCGCACCCTTGACTTGGAGTGCTCGAGTAGTTGACGGTTAGAAAGGGTAGAAATGAAACCAAGGCGGCGGGCGCATAGACCATCCACATTGCGATGAACCATCGCGGGGGGGGAAGAGCAGAGAGAGAGAGAGGCAGGGCAAACAGAGCCGAAAAAGAGGAGGAGGAAAAAACAAACCTTTTGTCTAGGTTTTTTTGTTCTTTTCGTCTCTCCTCCCTTTTTTCCTCTCCTGTGATCCCAGCAACGCATGAATCTGACGCTGCGAGGTGAAAAACGGCGCTTACCAAATTCAACACCCCCGCTCCCTAAACTGGGCGGCGGAGCGGTGAAGGTCCAAGTATCTCCATATCCTAGCCGCGCAAAAGAGGGGATTTCTACTGTATCCTCGATATGGATTGGATGAGCTTCTTGTGGTTGCAGCCGGGTGGGGATACTTATCGGGAAACGACATTCACTGGTTCGTGATTTTATTTCGTTTTTTCCCTCTCGCGCGACCTTTGATTTCGAATTTGTCCACGCATGCACCTGTGCATACCAGTGAGGAGAAACTTTTGAAATAAAGAGCAAAAATGGGTACTTACACTTCCTGCATGGTGCCTTCGAGATGGCGGACTGGTTTACTCGAGTATACGTATTGTTACCCGTATAGCACAATCAAATGGTACGAGCCTGTACGGGAGGTACACTACAGGTACCTGCCCGGTACTCGCCGTCTATGATAGGAAGGGCTCGTGAAATCTCCACCGGACCAAATCCTTCCCACTTGCGTGGGGAAACTAGCTTATGAACCTACTGCAGCAGGGGAGGGGACCTGCGAACGGTCGTTTTCCATTTCAGAGTGCCGCTTCTGGTTGCAATTGGCTCCTCCTATCACTCGGCGGTGGAAGGTCTGACGACTGTGGTTGGTCATTGGCCTCCCCTCCATCTGTGGGCCTTCCCAGGGCGAGCAATCCGCATATCCGCCCTCTCCAACCAGATGGATGGGTTTGGAGAACTGAAAACTGATCCTGGCTGCGGTTATGAGGGGCGGCCACAGGCCATGGTTGGTCACCAGTTCCTCTCACCTATGAGCGGCCGACCTTAGCTTTCCCTGTACTTTTGGGCTGCTTTCCTTGTATTCCCTTTCTTCCTATAGTGGTACAATACTCGTACACTGCTCGATTATATTCTCCATCTTTTATTGTTATTTCGTTTTTTCCTTTCCCCCCATCCCCATTTTTGCAAGGCACGCTCCGTCCAATACCCTTCTATCAATTGAATTCACGCTTTTCATCACTTCCGAGTAGATAATAACCCTTTTGCCGCTTTTCCTCCTGGTCGGTTTCTTACTTCTTTTCACTTCCTCTTCTCTTCTTTCCCTCCTTTTGAAATTTTGCTCTCTAGGCCTTGATGTTTGGAGTACGGTAACGTTTTTGCAAAGAGATATATATTTCGGGTACGATTGCGGGTTCGATTTTGTTTCGAGAGCTGCCTTGGGGGGATTATCTATTGGGCTTTTCACTTTGTTTGGAGGAAGGTACAGCGAGTACGAACCGGCCATTTTTATCGGTTGTCAACATTTTCTATTTTCTGCCATCTATCATTTCATCGACGACTTCACTCGGCTCGAGGATATCGGTTATATATTATCCATAGCGAACCAACTTGGAATTTAAAGAGACGGAGGGGAAGAGCAAGGAGAAGAGGAAAAAAGGGAAAAGCTGGCAAAGGCTGGCAAGGGCTTGGGCCAAACTCATCTTAAATCAGGCCCTTTCGAATAAGGCTTCATCTCGGATCGATAGCCTTACTCTTCATTGCATCTCGGAGGAGGACAGCAATTGCTTTCCACCCGGCTCGGGCGGTGTTGGCTCTTTACCTCGCTTCCTCTGTCCTGTTTTTTTTCTTCGCCCTCTCGTTGGTGGTCTCTCTGGTCCGAGTTATTTTATACTAGTTGTCTGTCTGCGGCGTTGTGCTGTACGTCAGGATTTGAGAAGGTACAGTACCTGCCACCGTACCCTTGGTTCTGGACTCCGCCTCAATTACCGCACAGCTCTAAGCCGCCACAAAGGGCCGGCGAAACAACTCATCAATTACTGAGCTCATCGCGCATAGGCCGGATTTGCTGCAACTATTCCACTTATTTTTGGCTAGGCCATATATATTCTTGATTTCCCGGGGGGTTTTCTGTCCCGGAGAAAGTCATTCTCGCCTCTTTTGGAGTGTGTTGGTTATTGCCGAGTTTCTGGAGAGGGTTGACTTGAATCCTCCAAAACTGACGAGCTTCTTATTTATTATATTTCTATCACATAGTGTGTCGACCCGACAAGACGGAAGGGAAGGTACGTGGGGAAACATTTAACTGTTCAATCTGAATCGCATTTTTTGTTTTTTCTATCTGCATATTTCGCCTTACTTGGGCACACCTTCTTTTCTTGTGAACATTAAAACTACCGAACATGATTGCTGACAGGCCGTGTTACATTTTTTTATTTCTCACAGCTTGAAGTTCTACAGTCGGCGTGGATTGATCATGGCAAGGCAGTGATCCAATTTATTTTATCCTAGTTCCCACAAATCCCGGCAGAACCAGGATTCAATAATGGCATACCGAGACCAGCAGCAACGGGCACCCCACCACTTACCACCACACACAACTTCCCAATTATCACTGCCCAAGCTTCGCCTCAAACCTTCCTCCTCGAAGCTTAGAAGTGACCAATCCTCCCCACATCCCTCGTCGGCTCCTACTACTAGAAGACTACTACGCGAGCACACCTTTACTTCATCACCGAGGGCGGAATCCCCAGTACTATTACACCCAAGGAAGAGTAGTCTACCGAAGCCTATGTCTGTCATTAATCCCCCGACAATGACACCCGTTACTACTTTGAAACCAAGGGCCAGTCCGCCCTCTAGAAGCAATACCAGCTTCGGAGGGTCCACTGTACCTCTTGCTGCAGTTTCGCCCGAGAAACGGCCGCGAACACTACTACGCAGAAAACCCTCGGCTTCCTCGGCCGCCTCGTTCTCATTGACCAGTCTACGAACAGGCTCGACAACCTCGTTCAACGCATCCACTACCTCGATCACCTCCTCATCTTCACTTGTTGGTGGATCGAGGAATGCCTCTCAGAGTTCGATATTGGGAATACCCTTACCGCCTACCTCTACCAAACCCCGATCGAAAAGCTCCTCATCGGCCCAGGGTGAGGCTCCCCAATCACGGACACGAGACTTGCATATTCCGGCTCCAATAAACGTCTACGATAGTGGGGCTAGCAGTAGCCCTTCAACGAGGTATACTGAATCACCAGGAGGGTATAGTTACTCATCTACCCCCTCATCAATATCCTCTCACTCTCCCGGCTTTCCGCCGGCGCATCACAGATTTCGTAATCCTACGCCACCGGTGAGGAACAATCTTGATTCGGTTCGTGAGTCGACCACATCTACTTCGTCCGGATCGACCATCCGAGCGAATCCCCGTGACGACGATTCCGACTCGGAGGACGGGGGTGTGAGGACTGAGCAGCGGAGCATTGGGACAATGAGCCCCCCACCCATGGTTGAGGAGACGTACTTTCCACAGCTGGGGTCCGCTTCCGCACCTAATACACCATTTTACCAACCAGCCCGTGGATCACCTAGACTTGTGCCCCAGGCGGCGCCTTCGCCTTCGCTCCTGTCTGCTACATATTCAAAATCCCCTTCTCCTGCTTTGGGTGTTAGGGGACGGAAAAATAGCACTTCATCCGTTTCTTCAAGGTTAGGTACCCCAGATTTAGGAAACGTATCGAGGGGCCTCGGCGTCTCAATACCACCGCAGGCACCTCAAAGCAGACTGGCAAGAGGACGAAGCAAGTCCCTCAGCAGCACTGCTGCTTTCTCATTACCTATAAGAGCGGGTCGAAAGGAGACCGCTACTCCCCCATTACCATCACCCGGACACCCACCTCCTAGGAAGAATAGTAATCCTATCGCTAGAGGCCCCACACCACAACCACGAGATCCTATAACTATTCAAAACAGTTTGTACCATAATATCCCCGCATCCGCATTAGCGGGGAATATTTCTGCTATGGCTAGGAGAGGTGAGAGCAAGGATAGGTCTGGGCGGGAAAAGTCGCCGACAAGGTCCAGTCCTGGCAAGTCGCGACCGGGTTTCTTTTCCCGAGGAAAGACAAAGACATCAGTGTCGATAGACGAGAAGGAGAGGGCGAAGGAGAAGGAGAGGGAGAAGGAGAAGGAGAAGGAGAAGGAGAGGGAGAGGGAGAAGGAGAGGGAAAGGGAAAAAGAGAAGGAGAGAGAAAGAAAGGTAGAGAAGGAGAAGCGGAAGGGCCCTGTCGCGGGTACTGGACATGAAGGGTATGCGGCGTTTGGGAAACAGATTACTAGCAGAGGGAGGAGCGGCTCTACTGGTGGTAGTAGTATTGGGAGCTATGTGAGGAATGGTAGTATGAGTTCTACTACTGGTGGATCGCTAGGCAGGACAGCGGGTAGTAGGCGAGGTAGCGCTAGTGGTGAGCCGGACGACTACCTACTCGATAGACTGAAGCCGGTTGTCATTGTTGGAGGCGGAGCAGTCGTTGAGAATAGGAACACTGGGGAATCAATGGTCAGGACCGGAAGTACCGATAGCAGCAAGGAGAAGAGGAGCTTAGAGACTGGGAAGCGAGGCCCAAGTCCTGTTTACATGTCGAGGGAAGGAAGCTCGGATAGCATGTTCAAGATTCCCGGGAGGAACACTACTCCAAAGTTACCTCCATCGCCGAGCCCCGAGGCCCCTCCGCGGAAATCGGGACGATGGGGTTTCTTTCGGTCGGGTAGTGCATCTAGTTCACGGGGGAATGCGACTCCGTCACCGGTGCCGACTCCGGCGCCACCGATCACTCCGATCCCGACAACTACCTCGGGAGCTGTACCAGCTACTACGGCTACTACCATCCGAAAAGCGATACATGCCCACAGACGCCAACCACACTATGCGATTCTGGACCAAGAGGAGTTGCAAGAAGCTGCACAGTTGGCGGAGCATGTTCGAGGGCTCCGAAGAGAGCAAGCGCAACCGACCAATAATTATGCAAACGCGATCAGGCACCAGGGCGGTATCCACGAGCCACCAACCATTTCTCAGCAAGCCCCTCCTTTGCCCGTCGTGCCGCCTCTGCCTTCTTTACCTACTCCTCCACCCCCTCCACCAACACTGCTGCCCCCACCACCCATTTCATC
>QLOI01000882.1:8158-29620 GCA_003313605.1 Tuber umbilicatum
AAAAAAAAAAAAAGGAACGAGGGAAAGAGCAACAGAACATGGAAGGAAAAAACAAAAGAAAAGGAAACCCATCGGGGTTGCCGCTCGCTATGGTTGTTTCCGGTGGTCAAGTGTGAAAAGGTAGAAGGAAAGAAGAAAGAAAGATAATAACGCCAAGACAAAATACCATCTCTTTATTTATCAGTAAAGAGAAAGAAAGAGAAGGGAAGGAAAAGGAAGATAAAGAAGAACGGGGTAGCGAAGTTATTTGGTAGATAAGTAGTAACAGGTAATTACATCAGTCGAGCGAGTTATTGGTTAAAAGCGAACAAGTAATAAAATAGAAGAGTAAAGGTTTTGTGAGTGATGATAATGATACAGCAAGTATTGGGTAACGCCAGTTTGAGCCCAATTTTTTTTCAAGTAGCTAGTGAGGTAGGCAAGACAGGTACGGCCAGTAAGGGCGATATGTCTAGTACTTCCGACAGGAAAAGGCGCTTCAAGGAACAAAGCTGAGAAGGCCGATGTGTGAATTATTGTTGGTACAGGTGCAAAACGCAATAAGTTGTGTACGGGAATGCAAATTGTGGGCGACAAATGGTCTAGCAATTGGCGGTTGGGAAATCGAGTGATGTGAGGTTAATCAACAGGGAGAGTGCATACCGGCGCCCGAGAAATGTTTTTTCGTCGTTGTTTGTCTCTTTCGAGATTATACCATCAGCGCCTGCTGATTCGGTACGAAGGGCTGAGCAGGGAATTCGGTATCAACGTTCATCGCATCCACGTCGGCATGGACCCTGATCTCTGGTGTTTCTGAAGTGACCGAAGGCGCAGCCGAAACTTCCTCCATCTGACTTCCTGCTGGTGGGGTAGGAGGGGCCGATTGGTCAGATATAGGAGCACCCCAAGTTGGGACAGTCCATTGGACACCAGTGAATGACTTTAAACTAAACGTAGCCTTGGACCAACGCTTGCAAGGCTTCCCGGTCCTATCAAGAGCACGCAGCTGTGCGTTGATTGCGCCTTGGTTGGCCTTAGGTCCTAGCTTTCCATGGTTGGCATGATGAGATATGCCATTCATCGAAGATGCTGGGGATGCGTTGGGGTCACTATGGCAAATTGAGCAATCAGTTATCTCTATCCCACTCAGGTAAATAACGTATCATGACCATAGTGTACACTCACAGCTTTGTCTTCTTGCGCCCGGGCTTTCCGAGTAATGCACCTGGCTGTCTCCCTCGCTTAGACCCAGGCTTGGGGCCGGGGACTCCTCGGGGCCTCTCTGGTGCCTGGGCTAGGTTCACATCTGAATTAACTGGCGAGGAACCTTCCCTGCCTGGAGAGACCTGCGTTGTAGGAGGCGAATCCTGAGCGGACTTATCATTTCCAGCAGGTGTATGAGGAAAAGCTGCTAAAATCTCGGGCTTGAGCTTAAGCCTGATGATCTTTGAAGGAGGAATTTTTGGCTTCGGTTTCGGGCCAGGCTTCTTGCGCTCCTTGACAGGAGGAGCCGGTGGGGGTGGTGGAGGCGGTGCCAATACGAATCCAGCGCCAGATGAGGATGTAGAACCTGACTCTCGAGGTGAAGGCGAGAGCGATGGAAGAGAGGAGCTCACGGCTGAACCTGAAGAGGCAGGCATGTTGAAAAAATGGTGGAGAAAAATCTAGGTTTTTGTGTAAGCGGAAAGCATAAGGTGTTAACAGTAAAATGAGAGGTTTCAAAATTCAAATCCTCAACACTGTTTCTTGCTGTCGCTGCTTCGTCGTCGTAGAGAGAGTGGTGTGCTTACCTTTGTATTAGGAGAGCTGAGGCAAGGAAAGGCCGGGCGGGTCCACCTCGTTTGGAAAATGTGAGCAAATGTAATGACGATCGTCGGAGAAGAGTGGCAGAAACGAGATTAGGAAACACGATGGTGATGATTGTAGTGATGATTGTGGCGATGGGAGTGTTGTGTCGAGAAACGGAAAGGAGTGTTTGGGGGTGGGAAAGGGGAAGGCAGAAGAAAAAATGGAGTGGGAAGGGCAATGCATTTTATTATTGTGCTTGTTACTTTAGTGGTGGTAGCCGTGAGCACTGGAACTCTCTAGGGGTAGGGCCGAAGTCGGTTGGGGTCTTTGGGTGTGGTGCGGCGGAAGGCTGGGTGGAGTGAAGGTTTCCGTTGTTGCTGAGCAAAAAGTCTCAGCCGGAGCACGAACGGAAGATTTGAGAACGAGGGAGGCAACAGAGCAACACCAAGGAGTAACCGCTTGGAGCACCAAGGAGGAGAAGAAAGAAGAAAAAAAAAAAAAAACTCTTACTCCAGAAACGATGAAAGCAACACCCCCCCAATCCATCCATGATCCATTGTACTCGTACTCGAGTACTTGTATTATCTATCCATCGTGGGGCTCAGTATCCGTTGTTCACCAACTCAACTCCCCTCTTTCCCATATCCTTCTTTAATATTCCCTCAATACCTCCATCCTGCTGTTTCTGTTAGTCTATACTACCCCGATTCCTTCTTCCTTCCTCCCGTCCGTAACCATTTCGATAACCCTTACGTTCAATTTCGGTGAGGATACTGCGGTAGCCAATACATACTACTCGAGTACTTCATCCTACAAAATCTATTCAAACAAAAAGCTTCAGGAGAGGCTTTTACCGCAAACGAGACGACTCTGACCTAAATATCACATACAGTGAACGGTACAATACGGTACAAATATCCACAACAAGTAGATGCGTGGTATTGTAATTATTATCATCGTAATCACAATCGCTGTCATGATCTCGTCAGGTTCATTGAAACATTCCCTGCAACTGTGCTGTAATGTACTGTACAGTACACATGTCTACATAAACGCCTGTGGTTTCTCATCCCTCGTTCTTTGATGCTTGTCGCGGCAGCTGGTTTGTCCTGTTTCTCGTGATCTTACCTTCCACCACGACATCCACCACATCCACCATCTCGTTTGTTCCTGATTACGCATTCATTCTCATATCCATTCCCAACTGCACTGCTAGCGTCAGATATCTATCCCCTCGTCCCACTCATCTCACCCGCAAATATATTTCGGTGTATGTAGCTTGCTTTGCAATAGCGTAGCATCCTCTCTTTTTTTTCCCTCTCTCTGCTTGGTGAAAATTGGTCTTTGTCCTGAATGTTCGCCCGTCCCCCAAGGGAAAAAAATAATAACGAACCCTTGGGTCGTGGGTCCTCCCATCCCATCGAGCCGACACCGACAGAAAATGAAAAACAAAAAAGGTCAAGTGTGCAACTCGACTGACTCCTGAAGCTTGTTTGGCCTACGGTACTGTATCCTCATTTTATTTCATTTTTCCTTGGTAACCGCCTTTCCTCCTAGCCTGCGCTCTTTTTTCTTCCGTTTTTCATTTTTCCTCTTCCCCCCTTCCCACCACTATCATCGCCGCTCGCCTGTTCGAAATACACAAGACCCATGAGGAGATTCTCGATCCAGTTTTCCTATTTTTTCCACTACATCGCCTGGTGTTTCATGGGGCTAAACAGGAGGGATTTTCATTCTCGAATGCAATGTACGCTGTCTGACGAGCTAGTTGGACTCCAGGTGCTCGAGCATTTCTTCCTCCCCCTTCCCCCATCCCGGCAGTCATCCACAGTGTAGAAATAGCGGAGGTCGACCAGCTCATCCGTTAATCCCATGTAAAGCCTGGACGAAGGAGCGAATGCCTTCCATTTTTCCTTCCGCCTGCAGCCTGGCAAAAGAGCAGTAGCATATATTAGTATTCGCAGTACCGATATATCCCAAGCACCACAGAGAGAAGCGAGATACGGGGAGGGTTAGAGTTTCCAAGCTCACAGGAGATCCGGAGGAGCGGAGCTGCATAGGGTGTCTGTGTCACAGGTAGGTACCGTATAGATTTTAATATCGATCGTAGGGCAAGCGCAATGTGGCACGAATGGCCGGGAGAGAATAGACTTCTGCTTAAAAAGCGCCACTGCGTTCTTTTGTTTCCTCATCTGTCCGCTGACAGTGTCAGGACTCGACTTTCAAGAATGAAATTTGTGGGGAGGTGGAGACACCTTTGGATTAGCTAACCCGTTACTAATAATAGGACCCAAAGAGCTCTTTGGCCGTAACCGGATCTTGTCAAAGATTAACTTATCAGATTGCGTCGCCACATGATGACAACGCAAGCGCAAGGCACAAAACAAATACCAGCACAGGCGCCATGCATAAGTTAAGCCCCAATCCATGTCCTGCTGCTTGTCCTGGTGGGATTTCGAGTTTCCCCTCACCCCTTCCCGATCGAGGACCGGTACTGGTGTCTATTTGGCATCATAGGTCGAGTTCTTCATTTTAATCGGATCTAATACATCACCAGTCCCCGCACCTTGAACACATGAGAGGATAATAAAATATATTTTTTGTATGATATTGCAGGAGCGGGTGGATTCGAACACGCTGCGAGTAGGTGACAGGGCTCCCGATCTCGTTATATTGGATGCATGTGAGGAAAAGACCTGTCTGCCGGTGCCGTGCCCTGAGAGTCCTCTTGTTTGTATATATAGGCTACCGCATACAATCGGCATCTGTGACATTCTGTAGGATAGAATGGGAGTAGAAGAAGAAAAGAAACAGTGAAGTTACAATAATGGTATGTATATGTATTGGGGTCGAAAAGTCTTTGCCTGAAACTTCACCAGCACCGACAAAGCTTGTAATATCATTATATCTTCAGAGTGGGAGTGGGAATTTAGCGGTATCTTTTTGCCGTTACATTTTCTCTTTCTTATCCAGTAACTCTAGACTCGTCCAACTAAATTTCCCCATCTTGTCTCCTCCTCTTATTCTCTCCCCCCGGTTCCTGCTCTCACATCCTCTACTTCTGTTTTTTCCTTATTTATTTTTTTCTTCCCTGTAGCCTCTGAAGCAAAAGAGAGTGGTCAAAGTGTCAATAATACCGTGACCCCACGATCATCGTCTGCCCTCATCATCATCATCATCCATCATTCAACGGTACGCCCCGCTATCCGGCCACTTACAACAACAACAACAACGAGAACGACAATCACCCTCCCCTTTGCTTTTCCCTCCAAAAATTCGCCTTACTCACCCCCTCTATCCCCCGCATCCTCTCACCCAGCAAACCAGACCTATCCAACCTTGCTGGAAGCTGGCCAACTCAGCTTCATCCGAAATCTCGCCCAGCCTCGCGTAGACGGCTGTTGTCTGGCAGAATCGTTGTCCAAAAACGGTATCTAGCACCCGCTTCTGTCGCCCCCAGTCCGATAGTACATCCCCGCAGGTCTCTTGGGCCCGTTCATGACCAACTCGATCCCAGCGGCCTCAGGTCAGGCTGCTGCAACAATGTCTGGTTCATCTTCCCTCAGGCGTTCCATCGTGGCCCCTAGTAGTTCTTATGCTTCGGTCCTCTCTGGTCAATCTCGTCTTTCTGGCTTCGCTTCGGAGCTCAACCATCACAACGGGACCGGAGTACATTCCCGACATTTATCAAGCTCCACCATAAACTTTCCCGCGTCGAGTAGTTACGCCATGAGTCAGAGCCAAGCAGTACAGCAGCCTACTACTGTTCCTAGTTATCTTGCGGAGTCGAGTTATGCCGAGAGGCTCGCTGCGCGATCTGCTGTCTTTAATCCATTGCCTACCCCACCATCGTCCTTAACACTGTCCGGGAAGGTCTCGCAAACTCATCGAGGACTGGCGTATGATGTTATCGAGAATCTTTCGGGCGACGATGATGCGTTGAATCCTCTGCCTACAAGATGGAACGAAAACGACAAGTGCCCAGGAATTGACCTTCTCAACAACGGAATGGAAGTTAAATTTAGTGGTAAACCTCCTTGTCAACTACGTATACTCTCTGAAAATTTTACTTCAAAGCTAATCTTGGCTTCAACCCCACTTGTTGGAATCCTAGGCCCTCAAAAAGCTAGTGACAACGATGCTGCTGCCGTACGAGCCGATCAGCCTATGCCACCGCAATGTGGACTATTCTATTACGAAGTTACGGTTGTTTCGAAAGGGAAAGAAGGGTAGGTCGATGATTCATCTCTACAAGTTGAATAGCTTGCTAAAGTTTTGGACGCAGTTTAATTGGTGTTGGGTTTTGCACGCAGAAAGTGCAGCTTAATAGGCTACCAGGGTGGGAGCCTGAATCATGGGGATATCATGGTGATGATGGGAATTCTTTTTGCTGTCAAGGTACCGGAAAACAGTACGGTCCTCAGTTCTCAACCAATGACATAATTGGCTGTGGTGTAAACTTCAGAACTGGGACTGCTTTTTTCACAAAAAATGGCGTTGAATTAGGTACTGCATTTAGAGATATTAAGGGAAAATTATACCCAGCAGTTGGTATGAAAAGGCCTGGGGAACACGTCCGTGTCAATTTCGGTCAAGAGAGGTTTGTTTTTGATATTGATCACTACATGAACGTATGTCCCCTTTTTGTTCATATTTTTCTAAAGAAAACTCTAATTCGTGCAAACATACAGAACGAAAAAAAAAAAGTTTACGACGAGATCAACAACCACCCTACGGCGGGTCTTTGCCCCTCTCTTGATGAGGCTGCCCTAATACAGTCTCTCGTATCGCAATATCTTGCTCATGACGGATATGTTGACACTGCAAGGGCGTTTTCTGATGATGTTCAAAACGAGGCTAGGGCCTTAGATAGTGGACGCTCTGGTGCTCTCAAAGCTTTAGAGATGAAAGAAGATAAAGATGCAATACATCGTCAAGGTGGGTTATAGTGCCTTCCATCCCCCTCCTTTTTCCCCCCACTCTTAACGTTAGTATGCTTCTGCAGAAATTCGGAGCGCGATTCTCGAAGGTGACGTGGATTGCGCACTCGACCTCACCAACAAACACTATCCCGCTGTTTTGCCAAACAACCAAGCGATATTTTTCAGATTACGTTGTAGGAAATTAGTGGAGATGATCAGACAATTCGCGGAGACAGTTCACGATGGTCCTGCTGGCTCGAGTGGTTCACACAGTGATCCCATTGTTGGTGTTTTCGCACAGGATATGGAAATAGACGACCCCGCAGGTGCCGGAGCTGGTTGGGAGGAGATGGATGTTGAAGATGAGGATGGAAGTGGTGGCGTTGAAACAGGTATGGGGGTGGATCAGACAAAGAGTGCTTTGGACGCAGCAGTCAAGTATGGGCAGGATTTGAGGGTTGAGTTTTCATCAGACACCAGACCAGAGATCAGGAAGGCTCTAGAGGAAGCTTTTAGTCTTTTGGCTTATACAGATCCAAGAAATTCTGTCCTCGCTCACTTGCTGGATGAAGAGGGGCGAGTCACCGTGGCCGAAGAACTCAATTCTGCTATTCTTGGTATGTCTCTCTTTTATGATAGTAATCATGTTCTATGCTAACGTTGATCCAAATTATTAGTCTCAATGGGGAGGTCGTCGGTTGCTGCTTTAGAACGACTTGTACAACAGTCTACCGTCCTGATTAATGAGCTGAGCGAAGGGGGAGGACCTGGAGCATTCGTCAACCTCCGCAACGACTACCTCCGCAACGACTATCACCGTAATGATTATCTCAAAGCTCCAACTAGGTATTGAAGCGCGGTGTTAGCCGGACAGCAGAGCGACTGCCTAGGCGGTAGTGGTGGTAATATTTCGTTCGGAATGGTCGGTCGGACGACATTGAAGTTTTAGCATTCGTGGGGTTAATGGGCATCTGTTATTTACAACTTCTGGTACATGGCTTCATTTTTTTTTCTTTTTTTTCTTTACTTTTTTTCCACCTTTTTTTCTTTCTTTTTTTACCAATCTTATCAATTGTACTTTTTTTTCTTTCAGTTTTCCCTAGTTGCCTTTTGTAGGCGTGTTGCTTGACTGCCCCGGGTATATAGTATCTAGGTTTTTACGATTGATCTACGGTGATAGTGGCCCTTCTGTTGTTATATGGAAATTTCCCTTTCGTTCCCTCGTTTCCTTGATTCGCCGGCAGTAATCGCCACCCTCATATCTGAATTATTACACTCTACTCTTCTGATACTTACCTTCCTCTCTACGATTCCGACTTGTCAGGGGCAACAGCGGGAGTTACTTTGAGCCCTCTCCTCTTCCCTCCTCCCCTTATACCCTTTCAGATGCGATTAGAGAATGACTGAGTATGATAACTAAATTCTGGAATCCCCGCATTCGTATCTTGTTTTCTCTCCTCACCCCGCCCCCTTTTCTTCTATTTTTTAACCGTTTTTCCAATCTCTCCTCCAGAACTACTTCCTCCCGACCTCGTTGATTTCAATCCACATATAGTGCGGTATGTGGTTTTCCTATGGTATGGTGCTGTTTACTTTTTATTATTATTATTATTATTCTTGCCCTTTCTGATCATTAATTGTAGAACCTCTGCGCTACTCTAGTCTACACTCTTGGTTTTCTTTTTGTATATAGTTTGCCAGGTAGGCTAGTTTGGGTGCTGGGTGGATAGTTGGTGTGGCAAGGTGAATTAAGGATCATTTTATAAAACAGAAACCAGAACTTTGAAAATGTTTGTGGCCGTGATTGGCGAGTGAGATGCTATGATGTTGACTAACAATTGCGAATTGGAAATCTTCGTAGTGCTGTGTTGTGTAGTTGAGCTATGCCATCCAAGATAAGCCATATCGGGTACTGAATCCCTTTCCACTGGTATGATACTCATAGAGGTTCTTGTTTCCGGTAAACAGGAGCTGACCCTTGAGCTCGCAGTGTATCACCTTACAAATAAAGTTATTTCACAGGATCCTTGGGCACTCCCTTACCGGAGATCTTTGAGGCAGCACAGTGTGGGGCAGTGTTTGGCCTCCTTGAGTTTGAGCTATAGATCCCTTTATATCCTCCCGAGCTGTGCATTGTTTGGTCTTTAGTCTCGCTCATTCGCACCTTTCTCAAGCTCTCTTTTCTTTCCATTTCGTCCCACAGGAATCAATGAATAGGGATATGACACCTGCTCGAAAAGCCCAGGAGGCAATTGCGCATCATGCCTGTCCAAGTTTCGGTGCCTCCTCGAAAACTAGAAACATTTGAGTTTGGCAGATCAGCATTCCTGGTAATGGCATGTCAGATTGCTATTTGGTGATCTACCGTATCTCATACTGTGTGATTGGCTTTAGTGTTCATCCGGCGAGTAGTCTTTGGTAGTGCAGGAGTGAGATGATCTGAAGCTACCGATTAATGAGAGAAAACCCTAGAAGTACTGGGGCACTCCGTTCTCCTCGTTTCCTACTAATATTTAGGGTACCGCTGGGGTTCAGGATTAGAACCCGAGGCTTTCGGAGACGGTAAGTCTCACTGGCATGGTCTACTATGACGTGGGGGAATATGCACTAGCACAGCTTTGACTTCCTGGAGGTAAGTACACTCGGTGGGAAGGAAAAAGCCCAAGTCAGGGATTAGCCGTGGGAGGAATCCCCCGAGTGTCCGGTTATTCCGGAAGTCGCAATAGCGCCGAATCCGCCGAGCTGTGATGGTCGGAATATCAGCCACGTACAGGTATTATCTATCGTTTAGAAACTGGGGAGGATGGATGTGACACATCCAGTAAGCGGGAACAGAGGGGCGGTAGTTATATCTATAGACAAGAAATGCGTAGCCACCACCACCACTGGCTGTTAAGGTTGGACATTCACCTTAAACCAGAGGTTTGAGCCATTTCAACTCCCGAGGGACTTGCCGTGTGTTTGGCAGAGCATCCCTTGAGCTGCTCGCTATTTCGAATCACTAGTATTGGGCCTAAATAATTACTTGAAATAGTCACGGGCTATTTTCAAATCGTGATTTGCAGGAATTTCGAAGTGTGATTGTTATCGAATGCTGGTCAATTCGTGAGGTCTATTCGGGCTATCGATGCACGACTAAATTTGTTCGTAATATGCCCTAACTCAAATTATGATTTCAAAATTTGAAAATCGCGGAGGTGTTTGACTTGGCTCCATCTCCAGATTGCGATTTGGTGAAAATTTGAAATCGTGATATCAAATCACAGCTAGTCAAACGCACTCTTAAATCCCTCACACTTCAGTGATAGCGAATTCCTCCCGTAATTTGAAAACTGGGGAATAAGTCAAAGTGGTGAGGTGGGGGAGTTTTGTGCGCTCATTTGTGATTTCGTTTGGTGTCTGCCTGTGGAGCTCATTGTTTGATCCGTACTAACTTAAGGTTTATCCCTGCGCTGATATACCTGAATTGGAACAATTTCATATGATACCTCTGTTATCATTTTGATCATGGTAAAAGATTTATGTACTGACTTAAAGTATGTATCACGGTCCGTTTATAATAGTCCATCTTGGGCGTCAGGTTATTGTAAAGCTCTTGCGAGTGCTTGACCGGTTGCTTGCCTGGGCAAGGAAATTGACGGCCAGCCTCTTAGCTGGCGCTTTTTGCAAGAGTTGATAGGCGAAGCATCGTGCTGTCCAGAACACCAATCATTCCAATACTGAGAACGTGCCGCAAGTACGCTAGTTTGGGGGAGAGTGAGATCCCGTGATCCTGAGGTTGCTGGCATACCTTAACCTGCACTTTTCTGCTACACGTCAAATAAACCGCCGAAACGAGCTATTCTGTCTCCCGCTCTAAAGCGGGGGATGTTTACTCCAGATGTGGGGGTAGGAAAAACACCTGTCTAACATAAGGGTACCGGTAGCCCCAAGCATTTGAGCTGGGTGTATGATATATTATTTGCACCGAGAATCAAGTTCACTCTTGTGCAGTCTAGTATACCATCTTCGAATTCTAGAGGCCGATTTACATTCAGCTTTGCCTAAATATTCTGGGAACATGTGCATTCGACTTCATTTCGCACGAGAAGTGTTCTGTTCTCGGGTAGTAGCATAATGGCCACCACACCTCATGTGAAGCACAAGCACCCGTTCTCTCAACACCGCCCCCAGGACGATAAATTTGATTGAATCCCAACACCACGATTCATGGCGTTTTTCGAGTTCTTCCTCGAATACGGGGCTATACCGTTCTGAGCCACAGAACGTAAAGACTGCCTAATATTAGCGCTGATCTGACATGCCATACAAGGACTACTAGTCCCCATTCTTATGACTCGGGGCACCAGTTGAATCTACTAATGCAGCAAGAAATACCGTGATACTCACGGGATAGATTGCAAACACCTAAGAGCCCACACCTTCCCGATACAATTCCCTACCATCCCCTGGAGCACGAGTACTTCGCCTCACCTACTCGGCCAATCGGTTCATAGCGTCAGACAACACATCTGCAGGTACAGAACCAACCCACATGCGGTGCACGACACCGTACACGCACTACGGGACTGTCTCATATCAGCACATATAGTCAGACTATCCTACCTCGCTTCCAGAATATCGGTTGTTTTATCCCGCTCGCGTTTTTTCGTCCGTCGTCAGCGAACTACCGTAATCTCGCGCCTTTTCCCTTACCGAACCAGGTCATGAAATATCACCCTATGCGCGCAGCCCACGATACCGTGCCGCTAAGGGTTCCCAGAGGGCCACGGTGCAGGCGAAATAAGTGCGGCGTTGATCAGAGATTGGCCGGTCTAGGCGCCTCTCGTGTTATCCGGCATCAAGTGCGGTCCACAAATAATAAATAGTCTCTCGAGCTTCCCTGCCGCTCTTAAAGAAACTGCCAACATTTCGGCTGAGTGGGCTTTCGATCGGGAGTAGTATGGTATTTGTTCCGACTGCGCAGCTGCATAGCTACTAGACTTTTATAAGTCCGTTGCTCAAATGTATTCCTTTCCATGGGTTTTGCGAGACATTGGGGACCCGCGGGAATATAAGCTTCGAGCTACAAGATCTCATATCATACAACCGGTGGTCGGAGCTGGGGTACCGGTGAACTCCCGGTCTTTCGGGGCCGGGGGCGTCCGGTGGGGGTATCACAGGTTGCATGTGGCGCCGGCAGTCAATAGTCTCTCTGGAGAAGTGGCGTATCGTAGGATGAGCTTGAACCCAGACTTCCAAGTGAGGAGTCCAATACCGGTAACCTATAATACCAAGCCAACTCTTGAAGAGGTTCTACGCCGATTTCTCTAGGTCACGTGCCCCTGTGCTAACATTTAAATAGGATAGCTGGGCCCTTGATCAGAAACAACCAGGGTATCATACACTAGTATCAAAGCCGACGCCGTACCCGTGCTCGAGTATAGTGCCGGTAGTCGGGGCAGCTTTAAGGGAAGTGATAAAGGGTTCCTGGGGACAAAATAAAGTTATTTTTCAGGCTAACTTTACCGGTACTGTACGAGGGAACTGGCTTTGGGTGTGGACGTCCTCGTACGTACTGTACAGGTACAGCAGCTGTACTCGAGTACTCGAGTAGCAGGTACCGGTAGCCAAATGCTGCAATCCCCGTGGTCAGCTAATCCCTGCCTACAAATAAATTCACATCTACTCGTACCGGTAGTATACCGATACTAGAGCACGCTCTTCTGCGACTTACTCTGCTCGTATCATAGTCCCCCGGCTTCGTCCGGTGTCAGCCAACTCAATTTTACCGAATCCACCGGTACCACATCCAGGCCCGCCTGATCACAATAGCAGAAGGATGCGGGGAAGATTAGTATTTCCAAAATTCACATCGTATCCAGGTTTGCCAGACATCAAGACTGCACGGTACTCGAGTCCAGTACAGTACCGGTATTTGAATAAGAGGACCGTCTCGTGGCAGATGACGCGATAGCGGGAGATTTCTACTCCGAACACGAGAGGTAAATCTCAGAAGGGGCACAATTACCGGTACTCGTACTGATGCATCTTGAGGCCTGGAGCCCGAAGGAGTCGTCGGAAGGACTGGATTCCTGTGTAATGGCGTTGGACAGATGTGTTGGGGCAACTTTTTCTTTTTCTTTTTCTTTCTTTTTCTTCCTTTCGGGAATGGCCCGAGTAGGTTTCGCTTTCCCCCTCCAATCGAAATGCCATCATCACGCCAATCATTCGGAATCCAGCCCCACCACACTTCGTACTGGAAAGAGGCCCAACTGATGAATAACACCGGATTACGGTACCATACTGCACGCTTCCAAATTACGATAATTCTCAAAAAAGTATTGGTTAGTCTCCGGCGGTGGGGATACCATCATAGCGGGTCGAGCCTTCCACCTCCACGAGGGCTGACCAACACCGCGAGGATCCGAGCATTGATCGCCATCCGGCCCGAAAAAACGGGCTTTCGGCGGCCGGAGTGGTACAGTAGGGGTATCATCGCAACGAAGCAAAAGCAGGGCGATTACCCATCACACGAACCTAGAGATTGATGATGTCGCCAGCGCCGCTTGCTATGCTAGCGTGCGGCAAGGTAGACTATCGTACCGGTATTTCCATTTGTCACACGATTTAGAGTCCATTGAACCCTTTCGCCTCCTCCGCATCCCCCGGCCTCTGCGGGCCGATAATGCACTTGCTCTTCCCAGATTACCGTGCTGGTGGGGTCCGTAGTTCTCGGCGCAGTTCAGGATTCTTCCGCCATTTGGAATACTCCTGCACTTTCGTAAGATTGGATAATGGAAACTTCGCAGTGCTTCTTTTCGAAATCAAGAGTAGATCCAACCTGGACCTATTTCTTACTTATCTTCTCTTCTCTTCCTGCTTTTATACTCTCGTTCCTCTTCAATCATTTCTCGAGAGAAGAGAAAAACCTAACCGCAGATTCCTTTGACATCGCAAGTCATAAGTACCTCTTTATACCCCTTTATCACACTCTCTAGTGATTCAATTAGTGAGCGAATAACTTAATCCGATATCGAAGGTGGCTTCAGAGAGCCAGTGTGACTGGTTAGTGCTTCGATAACTAAACCTTAACAGGAACAAATCACTTTTTTCTTTTCTTCTTTTTGTGGGGAAACCCAGTGCGTATAAATATTGAAGGATCCGGCGTCGAGAGGTAATACTCGTAGAAGAGAGGGGGGGACGCCAATATATATAAAAGATGTTTAGCCTTAAATTTTGGACATGGTTTAGTTATGGGGAAAAGCGGCCGGCGTTCTTGGAGTTTAGGAGCAGTCAGGGATTTATCGTTACGGCAATGTCCCTGGCCGTCTTCACGGTGAGTGCCGCCCCATCTAATAACTGGTTTCTAGAATTGGCAAGTTGCTAAAGAATTGACGCGCTAGGATATTTTTCTTTATGGATTGGTATGCCCCCGCCCTTTCATATGATGCTGTAGGCTTTTGTGGGGTATTGAATGGAGCTTACTGGAATTAGGTCATTCCTGTATTCCCATTCGCATTAGAGGAACGGGCCAACGTTCCTCACGATGGTATGCCCCAAAGTTCCTGTACTTGTTGTCAATCGATACTAATAGCTTTGCTAGATGTTCAACGATGGATCTCGGTCTTGCTAGCGGTGTACGGAGCAGGCCTCTTTATAGCAGCTCGTAAGTGTCACTTTCAGCAACACCAAATATCACAAACAAGTTAAGGGCGTATAATACATACCCCGACATCCACTAAAACATCCATTCCTTCACATGTGGTACCCAATGTCTTTATAACTCTCTTCTCGCGCCTCATCCTATCGTTGCACTAGATTTGACTCTCCTCAACACAAGCTAACATTACTGGATGCCAGCTGTATGCGGGTACCTTGCAGATATAAACAGCAACAGGCGGTCATCGCTACTGACTGGTCTTTTAGCACTCACTGGAGCAACAGTTCTGCTTTGTGTAGGATCCAACATTACTGTTCTCATCATTGGCCGGTTCCTCCAAGGGGTTTCGGCCGCGGTAATATGGACGGTCGGGTTAGCACTCATTGTCGATACCGTGGGCAAGGATGAGGTCGCGCAGAGTATGGGGATTGTGAGGTTAGTCCAACCCGGCTCTTCAAAAACCTGTCAAGCTTTCAAGCGAGACAGACGGTTAGTGTGGAAACGCTAATCTTTGTCTCAAAAGTGTCGCGATGAGCGGTGGTATCTTTTTGGCGCCCCTGTTGGGCGGTGTTGTCTACGATAAGTGAGTTTTTCATAAGTGGGTCGTCTTTGGTGGTTGGTTTTGCTAATGTGGTACATTGTAGTGGTGGATATTATGCTGGTAAGATCTTATGATATTCGTCGCACCAAAGTCTATTGAATCTGCAAGCTAACCAGTGAATTGATTCAGTATTCGCAATGGCTTTTGCCTTGGTGAGATAGAGCCTAATTCGAATTCTCTCTCTCCTGGTCGTTGGGTTTTGCTAACCAATAGCTTCTTTAACAGCTAGCACTTGACATTTTTATACGGCTCATCCTAATCGAGAAGAAGATTGCAGCGAAATATCTACCCAAAAAAGTAGAATCCGGTGGGCCCTCTCCAGAAACGGGTCCCAGTGGGATGTTCACGAGAGAGGAAAAGGGCTCCGAATTTCCGAAATCCCCCTACGGGGGAAGCGACTTGATTCCAATACCCGAAAAGGCCCACACACCTAGAAACGGGGAAGGGCCCTCTAATGATAACCAAAATACCTGTGAGCAAGAGAATCGCCCCTAGTAACACATATCTTCCAAACTTACTCACAAACTACCTTTCTCCTCAGCCAACGATATCGAAGCAGGACCCACAATCCTGAACAAGCGCAGCAGAGTACCGCCGATCATCAGAATCTTGAAGTATCCCAGACTCCTAACGGCTCTTTGGGGAACACTCGTTCAGGCGGTGATTATGACAGCGCTGGAGACGACATTGCCCCTTCGTGTCCAAGAGCTCTTCGATTTCAACTCAACAGGAGCAGGACTGATCTTCCTTGCGGCCGTTATCCCGACTTTCCTTGCTCCCCTCGTTGGTGAGTCGCTCGCTCTCCCGGGTACGGGTACACTTGCCCCATATACGGCTAACAGTAACAGGTTGGGCATGCGATAAATGGGGAACACGTTGGATCCAAACCGCGGGCTTCGCTCTCTGCTGCCCTTTCTTTGTCTTCCTACGATTCCCGGACCACGACAGCATCTCCCAAATAGTCTTGATGTGCGCTATCCTCGCCCTGATAGGAATTGGGCTCGTCTTGGTGATGCCCGCCATGATGGCTGAGATCAGTCTATTCCTCGACGAGGTGGAGGGGAACAATCCGGGTATATTTGGTAGAAATGGGGCTTATGCGCAAGGGGTAACACAAACCTAATAGAGATTGGGGGGTCCCTTGAAATGCGGTTACTGACTGTGATTGACCTTGCAGTATGGATTGTTCAGCGTTGCATTTTCCGCCGGCACATTCGTGGGGCCTCTGTGGTGTAAGTGAATTGCTCGAGTCGAATTATTCTTTGGAGCTGAAAGTGCTGACGACATTTTACAAAGCCGGATTCGTTAAGGACGCCGTGGGATGGAACAATATGGTTTGGACAATTGGTTTACCCCCACCTTCCTAGTCGCGACCCTCTACGTGACATGTACTGACTGTGGCGATTCACAGGAGTGCTAAGTATCATCACCGCTATTCCAAGTGTGAGCCTTCCCACTTCCTCCCGTTTGAACCTCTATTAGCGCAGTATCCCTAACGAAGTTTTTAGGCGATTTACACCGGCGGGAAGATTAGGAAGGAGGACCTCAAGTTCTGGGGAAGGTCAGGGTAGTACAAAGCACAACCCACCTTCAGCCTCAAACCGACTGGGAAACTCATTGGTTGGTGGTGTGGAGAGCAGTGGCGTATTTCTGCTCGTGCGTACTGGAGTACCCACTGCAGGCAGCCTCCATGCTCTCCTCTCGGCCTGTTGCAAAAAAATAATAATGATCTCCGCGGCCCTTTTCTCTCTTAATATACAGTAGTTATAGAAACTCATTGGATTATAGAATGTACAAAGATCATGATTCCTGCGAACCAAAAAAACAGAGTCCAAAAGAAAAACCGCTATCAGCTTCCCACCAGTGAGACTGATCCCCTGCTGGCTCAGGCGGCCGAGCGAAGATCCCGGAAATTTAATCAGAGAAACAAGTGCCAAAACCTGGCCACGGTACGGTATTCAGGCTATGACTAGCAGCAAGTGATGGCCCGTGACGCAATCAGTCGTGTACAGGTACAGGTAGTACCGAACACAGTATATGAAGCTCTTTACCCGCTTATTGTCCCTCCATCCTCCCCTAGATCCCAACATTAGCAGCATCCCCAAATGGTCACGGCTGATACTCGTATAGTACAGTACAAGTACGGGCGCGTGTAACCGCAGCTTTGTACCCGGGCCATCACTTTGCAATCGAGGGCGAATTCCGCCAAACAGCTGCAGGTAAATCCCGAGTCACTAAAATCCAGTTTTAGTTTTAATTTTTTCTTTTTAGTCGAGTCGTGGCTTTTTTCTCTCGTTTCTTCTTCCGTTCTTCCCTGTCTCCCCCAACAGAGCACTGCACGTCCAACTCATTCGTACCACCAATTGCTATCGCTCTCTCGATAAAGCATGAACGGTGAGCTGCGGTTTTGGCAATCCATGCCCGTGGCAGACAAGAAGTCCCCTGAAGCGGGGATTTGCAAAATACTGGTACTGTACGAGTACATGGCAAAAATTCCGTGCTTATCTGAGGGCAAGTGGGTACAGTCAAACCCCGCTGTCCCGGATCTCGATAATACGGATACCTCGCTGTCCCGTATGAAACACTGTGAATTCAAAAATTCTTTACTGCAAAACCAGACCCGTTGTCCCGGATTACTCGTTGAACCGGACAGATTCTGCGGATTTTGGCCATCCGGGATAGCGAGGTGCGACTGTATGTGTCGGAACCCCTGTTTTCGGATAGCTCTTGCCTACTACAGTACTAGTGCCGGTATTTGCAGGCATTTCGGAAGGGCGGATATGATGCTCTCTTACTCCTCCAGACAACCAATGGTCAGGGGCCTGAACACCGCCCCCAATGGTTCAATGCTTGTACTTGTACCTCGAATAGAGGGGCGGGAGAGCCTTATCGATTGGCTGAGGATTCGGGATGGAAGGCCCGAACAGAACACTATTTCTGGCGTTGTCCCTGAACTTGACAGGGAATAATGGAGCATGTCTCGGTCACACAAGTCTATTGTCCAAAATGGGTGACAACACCAGCTGGCGGCTCAAGTTTCGATCTCCACCAAGCCATCCAGCCACCGACCGAGACGGTCAACTCCTCCCTTCACACCCTGTGGACTATTATACCCTGCCTGAACCACGCAGAAGCTGCCTGAGATGCGAAAACGGGATTTCCGCTCTCTCCCTATGCTCCTCTTTTCCTGCCGGTTAACCGTTACTAGGTACGGTGCCGTACTCGCACCCCTGCTTTCATCCCTTCCTCCACACCTCTTTGCTATCGCACTGTTACCGTACAGTGCCGCAGGGCCAATCATTGACTCACTAGGGAGCAGACGGACAGACAGGTAAGCAGGCTTCTCCAGTACTCGTACCTGTATGCAGGGCTTGCTCAGTTTTACGGGATTGTCCCATATTTCCGGTGCAGCTCCCGCATTAACCTATTGATACTACATGTTCCACCTTCGTAGACCCCAGCTGATTGGCTCAGCCCATTGCTCCAGCATGGCGGCCAGTAGTAACTTTGCGGGCCTGTTGGAGCCATACGAGCAGAGCACAGCCCACAGAAAGGTACTTAAGCCTTTCGTTCCCTTCTTGGACCTTTCTTGGTACCTGGCCGACTTTTGCGTTCCTGCTCCTCGATACCAGTACTCTGATCAACCTCCCCACTCCCCACTCTCCCTCCATCTCTTCCGGTACTACACACCCCCGAGAATTAGATTGTTCAAGTTACCGACTGGTATTGTTACATTCCCTTTTTTTTTTTCACCTAGCTACCGCCCTTCCATCGTCGCCGGTTTTTTGCCTTTCACTCTTGTTGCTTTTGCAACTTTTTTTTTTTTTTCGCTTCCCGATTTTCGCGGCTGTGTGCACCAGACGGAGGTGGACCTCCTTCCGCCCACCTTACTGAGAGCTTACCGCTGACTCTGCCTTTTAGTCCTAGTCTCACGGAAATTCTCCGTTCTTTCAAGCATTCCTAAAAAATTGAGAAGGAGAGAGAGAAAACAGCCATAGCGAAAAGGCCACCCTCCCTGAGGACTCCTTCCTTTTTCCCTTATATCAGGCCCTTACCAAACCACCCCCCGCAGAAGTGGGTCCAAAAGAACCCCAAAACCTTGGTTCCCGAATCGCTTCCACACCTTTTACCCATATAATACAGCCATTCCACCCACACACCATACACAATTATTGATCCCCGCCGCGTTTTGTCCCATTCAGCTCCCGTCTCAATCAAAATGCTTCCTACATCACCCACAGGAACGGCTCGCACAGCAATTTTCTTGTTACTACTCCCCCTAATGGCGGCGGCGGAATGCGAGTGTGGATACATGCTCAAGCAAACCAGCACATTCTTCACTCACAAGATGTTCACTGATTTCTCCGAAATCCCGGATACGAAGAACGTCAGCACCGCGCTGCCGGACTGGGATGTCCAGGCATGGGCGTTCGATAACCCAGGCGCTGGTTTGATTGCCAGGAAGAATGAAGCGGAGAACGTGTGGATTAAGGATGGGAAGCTACACCTGCTGCAGAAGGGGCACAAGGAGGGCGATGATGAGCCCATTAGCGTTGCGGAGATACATAGTAGACGGACGGACTTTCATCATGGGAGTTTCAGGGCAAAGTTCAAGGTCAAGGTGGATAAGAAGGCGACCGGGGGGGCTGTTGCTGGGTTCTTTTTCTACTACGTATGTTTTTCCGTTTTTCCTATGTACTCAATGTTTCCATTTTAAGCTAGCTGTAATTCCTGTGGGATCTCGGAGCTCCGCTAATTAACTTCACTTAGGACGATGAGGACGAGACAGATATAGAGATATTAACCAGAGATGGCGACAAGACCATCCGCTACACTCAACATCCTGGTATGAAACCCCGCGTTAACCCCCACCTTACAGTTGGTTTACTTAGGCTAAATAAACTAAACACATATAAGCGTACGATAATGTCACCGACAGCGCCATCCCGGACGCAACCTTCGAAGTCCAGCTTAAGAAACCATGGTCAAAAATGCAAGAGCATCGCTTCGACTGGACAGCACCCAAAACAACCTTCTTCCAGGATAATTTGGCAGCGAAGGAAATGACCAAGAACGTTCCCAAGCACGTTCGTACCCGCCCCATCTCATCTCACAAAATCTCTAACCCCATCACCACTACCAATTGATTCAATCTAACGACTCTCTCCCATTTAGGAAGGCAAAGTCATGATCAACCTCTGGGCCAACAACGGCACCTGGAGCGGGTACCGATCCCCTCTCCCTTTCAATTGACGGAAACAGAGCAGAACTGACAGGAACCGCACTACAGCCCCCCATCAACCAAAGACGTAAAAATGGAAATGGAGTACATAATGATATACTTCAACACAAGCGCATCACAATCCGGCAGTGACGAAGACTTCAACTCAGCTTGCAAAGCGGCCGGTGGGCCAGAGAACAAGACCGTCTGCTGGGTCCATGATAAATCCGGCGTCGAGAGCGAGGACTCGAAAGTCTCGTTTTCCGCTTCTTCTGCCGCCTTCATCTCGCAGAACTTGGTCCTCGTTGCGGGAGTGAGCCTGGCGGCCTTGTTGCTGGTTTTGACATAATATACCACCTTTTTGACTTGCCTTTTTTTTTTTTTTTTTTTACCCCATATTTGCTTTAGATGGCTTTAATTAGGAGGCGGAAAAAAAATAGGGAACGCGGGGAAGAGGTTTTCTCTCTAATTCTATGTACAATATTTTGATTTGATAGCATTGCTCTTACAAGGCTCTTGAGTGGGCGTGTTCTCGTTCACTGTTCTGCACATTAGTTTAACCCTGACTTGCACTAGCGTGAAATCTTCGATAACAGAGAGGGTATGATATCAAGATGTTGGTAGTATTTTCTAAAATGTCTTTTTCAGCTGAACCATTCCTCCATTCCGCCAACAACTATCTCGACTTTCACCCCCTCAGCAGCTTGACAACTCCTCCGACAATACCGGCATTATCTATCAAATCCTACCGGTATCACACATCAACATCCCTTATGCCGAGCCGCGTGTAACGGGCGCTCCGTGTGCGGAACCACTTGCGTGCCCGTACGCCTCCCGTCGACCCGTTACACCAAGTATCATACAAGTACTAAAAAAAAAAAAAAGAGTGCACAATTCAACCCCACCAGATCCCTCCCTCTCTCACCGCCAGCATGAGGCACTTCCTTCGAGTGAAAAAGAAAAAAAAAGTACGGTAAGAAAAGAAAGAAAAGAAAAGAAAAAAAATCCCCGCTTCGCAATTTAGTATCGACCATCGCGGCCTACGGTACCGAATCGCGAGCTCGCGCGTCACCATACCAAAGTCGAAAGCCCCACGGACCCTAACCCCCTACCTTACTAAATTCGTCCCGCGACCCCCCGAGCGAACAAAGATTCGATCCGGCCGCAACGCCAACAATGGCCCGGTTGGTCTAGTGGTATGATTGTCGCTTCGGGAGAAAGTTCCCCCAATGAACGGAAATCTTGGTATGTGACAGGTCTCCGGTTCGATCCCGGAATCGGGCCTTGCTTTTTTGTTTTGTTTCTCCTT
>QLOI01000883.1:0-34290 GCA_003313605.1 Tuber umbilicatum
ACAATCTGTAGGCCTTAAAACAATCTATAAGCCTTAAAACAATAGTAACCTATAACGGTTACAGCAGCAGTATGACTTTGTGCAAGGAAGAGATGTAGAGATTAGCTTCTCCTGAGGATGGGATAAAACCTTGCGACTGAAGGAAGCGATTGATATCACTAAACCAAAGGCGGGAAGCTTCTTTAAGCCCGTATAGGGCCTTCTTTAACCGGCACACTCCGCCAGGAGATGTCCCGGGGTGCAACCACTCTATGCCTTTGGGCAACGCCATGAAGACCAGATTGTTGACTACGGGATTCAGAAAGGCGGTGATGACATCCATTTTGTAACCTGTCTGGGCCGGGGCTCAGTCAGGTGTTCGATAGGGTTCACAGTAGGCGGCCAAGGTACAAAGGAGTAGCTATGAGGAGCGCCTAACGGAGGCTTCGAGGTAGTTGTAAACTAGATTGGGTCTTTAAGATCGCAATAAAGAAGTAACTGTTCAACTGAGTATATTCCGAATATTATCTGTCGAAGTCTGCCCTTCCAAAGCCAGACTTGCTCGGTGTTTAAATACATGTCTTCTTGCTCGTTGAGCATCAACTAAACTAAATATCAAGCGATACTTGAAACAACAAACAAAACATACTAAGTATCAAACGATACTTAAAACAACAAGTAAAACAAACTAAGTATCAAGCGATACTTAAAATAACAAATAAAACAAACTAAGTATCAAGCGACACTTAAAACAACAAATAAAACAAACTAAGTATCAAGCGACACTTAAAACAACAAGTAAAACAAACTAAATATAACCAAGTACCCGTACCGGTTACATCCCCAAAAACAAAACAAAGTTTCACAAAACAAAACTAAAAACAAGTACAATAAGCTAAACAATTTGGCCCGCCGATACAGGTATCATGTTCAGGATCCCAGTTCCCGTAACACATTCTGCAAATATACTCATGGTAGTAGACCCGCTCTACCATATTCCGCACCAGGCGTATCCACGGATCAACCGTTTCTCCTCCAAGGCGAACATCCACCTGCTCGCATCCCTCACAACAGAAAACGAAAATGGGACGTAGGCGGTGCATCGAGTTAATGATCTCTTGGTTTATCAGCGACCTGCGCCAGGCAAGGGAGGCACGACGAGAAAGGCGGAGGAAATCGGAGACGTACATTGTCGTTGGGGTTCCGAGTTAGTGATTTTTTCCCCAAACTGGTCCGTTTACTAGTAAGAAAACCATCCTCTCGCTTCTTCCAAGCTTCGTCTTTCCTCCTCAGTTGCTTCCCAACTCTTGCTGCCTGTAGAATCGTATTCGCTGTCTAAGTATGGCGCCCAGAAACCATCATCTGCATCGTCAACTTCCATGGCTTCGATGATGTCTGGTAATGCTGGCGTCCATGCTGGTCTGATGAAATTTGTTTCCACGTGGCGGTGGACTCCGGGTTTGTTTTCGTTCCACCAGTTCTCCACTTTTCCTTTCGCATGTTCCAAACATTCCTCCGGTTCCCAGCTATCTTCTGACGATGGGTAGCCCTTCCATCCTACCAAGAATTAGTTTTTCCCATAGCGTACTCGATGGTCCTTGACCTGTTCCATCTCCCATTCCTTCTCGTCATGTACTAAGATCGGTGGTGGGCGTGGATGGGATCGTCCAGGGAACTGGTTGTCGTCATTTGGGTGGTATTTCTTTACCACCGAACAGTGGAAGGTGCTTGTCTCTTTTCTAAATTGTCGTGACCCCATTGCTACTGTGTAGTTTTCGGTGAAATCATCGTATTGTAATATCCTGAAAGGTCCACGCCAGCGCGGTTGTAGCTTCTTGCTTCTTCCAGAGGTTGTGGCTAGTTGGTCAGCTAACACTAGGAGGTATTCGCCAACCTTTATCGGGGTATGGTGCCTTCTTCGTTTCTTCGCCGCCAGGTGTTGTCTCATCCGTGCTTGCTTGACCACTAGGTATGCTGTATTTCGAAGCGATTGGTGCCGGTTAAGGTACTCCTCTGAGGACGGCACTGATGAGTTTCTGAACCTGATCGAGGTGAGGAGGGGGTAATCGATTTCGAAAACACCTTTGCAGTGGGACATGCCCAGCGTTCCGCTATATCCTGTGTTGAGATATGCCGCTGTTTCTGGTAGGGCTTGTACCCAATCGTTCTGTCTTTTGTTTACCACATTGCGCAATGCTGTTTTGAGGTCCTTAATTTTTCGTTCTGCCTGACCATTGGTTTCGTGATGTTTCGGGGTGCAAGTGATGTGCTCTATGCCAAGCGAGGCCATAGTCTGTTTCCAGAAGTGTCCTTTAAATCGCGCATCATTGTCTGTGAGTAGTGAGATAGGTAGTCCAAAAGGTGTGAAAACTTGGTCTTGTAGGAGTTGCATGACTTCTATTGCTTTAGCTTCCGCCGCTGTTGGTAATAACCATGTGGATCCTGTACATCGGTCAATTACCACAAGTATATAGTTCTTTCCTAGCGATAAATTGAAAGGTGCAGCAAAATCCATAGCGTAGGAGGTAAATATTTCGTCTGCTGGTGGCAATTGCCTGAATGATCCCATGGGTAGCGTTGTTTTGTCCTTATTCTCCTGGCAGAGGTCGCACTGCCTAACGTAGTCCTTGAAATCACGTGTCATTTCTGGCCAATAGATGTAGTTTGTAGCATATCGTAGGTTTCGGTCCGCCGAATGTTGTCCTTTTCCGTGGATTTCGTCAATTACTGTTTCCCTTAGTGTCGTGCCATTTACAGCATCTCCTCTAGGAATGTAAAGGCAGTTCTCTCCTCCTCGTGTGGTTGCGTAGAGTAATCCTCCTGAAATCCAGTAGTGTTCTAAACCCTTTGCCGATGAGTGGTCTAGGTTTGCCACTTTTCGGTAATGGGCATCATGGCGGTAAGCATGGACCAGCTTCGCCCGGAAGGTAGTCTGTATCATGCCAGAAACATCTGCCACATCACGCTCATCGGCTATCAGCTCAGACCTGGAGGGTTGAATGTCCTCTTCTTCTGTCGTTTCGTATTGCTGGTAGAGTTGCTTTCTGTGTTCGCTCAATGTGGGTGGCATGACCGAGATTTGCGTTTCATTTGCCTCTGGATTTTTTCCATGGCGGGGGCAATTCCTTTCGTTGCATACTTGCCAGTGTGGCGATGTACATGCCATAGCTGTTTGGATCTGGTCCTGTAGTGCTGTGAGGTTTACCGCTCGTCTAGTTTGAGGTTGAGTAGGTGGTCCTTGTGCCCGATAGCCTATCGTTGGTTTTGAATTATGGTATGGGCAATCATCGTTATTGCAAAATATTTCGTGGAGGTCAGCATGCTGGCGATCCTCGGGTTGGGTGCTAGACTGGGAGACGGTATCTCCCCATGTATTTCCAGCTCTAATATGTCAGTCGTCTGTGACCTGCGCATTCAGCTTCCATCGTACCATCGAGCAGTCGCTTCCGCATTCCGAGTGCGCCCCAATAGAGTCATAATGGCTCTCGCTTGCCATATCTAAAAAGGGGGTAGAAAAGTAGGCAATAGGAACGTCTTCCTCGTCGTCTGTAAGATTTTCTTCGAATCGGCTTTCATCTCCAAATGGTTCTTCGTGTCCTTGCTCCTCGTAAATGCGGGAGAGTGCGTCAGCTAAATAGTTAGTTGTCCCTGGCCTGTAGACTATCTTGGTATCAAATTTTCCAACCTCCATTTTCCAGCGCATCTGTTTCCTAGTTGGTTCCTTTGCTTTCAGGAGGTAGGAAAGGGGTTGGTGGTCAGTGACTATAGTGAATTTTCTTCCCAACAAAATGTGTCCAAAGGTTTTTAGTGCATCTGTGATTGCAACCGCTTCTTTGTCCGTGGTACCATAATTGCTTTGTGCACTGCTAAACCTTCGGCTATGGAGTGCTGCCGGTCTTGCTGTTTCAGGTGTTGGTCCCTGCCCAACCCAAGAACCGACTCCAATCTCGCTTGCGTCCGTGAACAACCATATCGGTTCCTTATTTTCATTTGAGATTGGTTTCATAACCTTGTTTTACTCGATTAATGCCTTCGTATTCGCAAATGCTTGGTCATGGGTAGCGGTCCACACAAACTCCGCTCCTCCTATTAGATCCGTCAAGGGCGCTGTAACTGATGCATGGTGTAGTAAGAACTGTGAGATATAGTTTACCAATCCCAGGAAGTGCTGTAATTGTGTCTTCGTCTTTGGCGTTTCCCATTCTTCAATCTTTGCTACCTTCTCAGGGGCAGCCCCTGATCCCTTCATCATCTATCACATGTCCCAGAACTACTATTCTGCTGGCGAACAGGTGTGACTTCTTCCTACTGGTAAAGAATTTCTCGTTCCTCAGGCGGTCACATACCTCCCTAATGTGAAGCATGTGTTCTTTTTCTGAATTTGAGAAAATCATGATGTCGTCTATGTAAACCCTGACACATTTTCCAAGAAGGTCACTCATCAGTGTTTCCATTACTCGCCTAAACGTAGCTGGCGCATTGATGTCTCCTTGTAACATGACTCAGCTAGCAAAACTTCCGAATGGTGTTTTGAAAGTATTGTACTTCTCGTCTTCCTCCAACACCCACGTCTGAAAGTAAGCATCGCTTAGGTCTATCTTGCTCCTGAAACTCGCTCTACCAATGGCGTTCAGGATTTGCTTTTAGTTTGGAATCTGTACATCATCCTTAATTGTGTTATCGTTTCGTGCTATTAGATCGACCAGTAGTCTCAACCTCCCATCGGGTTTTGGTTGGACAAATAGGGGTGCCGCTCCTGGCGCTACACTTCTGTAAATTACCCCTTCTTGTAATCGTTTATTGATCCAATCTTGGAGTTGCAGTAGATACCGTTCCGGTACCATGTATGTTGGTAGTGTCTTTATCGCTTGGTGGTCTTTGATAGCTATATGGTGTCCAACTTCCCGGACAGGTGGTAAGGCTGTCGGTACAATCTCCGGGAATACGTCCTCGTATTCCGTCATTAATTCCGCTCGCGTTGTATCAGACACCGCTGCACGGACCATGGCGCTTGTTGGTTCACATCGGACCTTAATCTTATTCCTGGGGAACTCAATAGATGACTTGTCGCATCGTATTATCCCTCCGTGTTTAACCAAAAACGGCATGCCTAGCAATGCATCATATTTTGCTAGGTTTCCTACCAACATCGTATTATTACTGGACACCATCTTTCCAATTGAAATTGTTGCGTTGCATTGCTTTTAGCTATTCGATCTCGATCCTTTCATGGCCATGTGGACTGTAACTGGTTGTTTCATTTCCTCGGTGGGTATGCCATATGTTGACACAAAGGTAGCACTGATGATGTCGCGCCCAATTGCTCCTGTGTCAAACAAAACCTTCGCTTCCTTTCCATTTATTTGGATCCGTCCTTCCAGAGCTTGGTTTGGCTTGATCCCTAGTGACTGTGTCTTATTGCATGCTGCTGCAGTGTTGTAGCATTCTACCGTGGTGGAACCTATCCAGACTTCTGTTGTTTCGTCGTCCTTGCACAGGGTTTGGTTAACCGAGGTCTTGGAATTCTGCTTTCCTTTCCCTTTTTTCTTTTTACTGTAGCAGTCTTTTGCCAGGTGGCCCGTTTTCCCACATTCATAACATGCTCTGGATTCCGGGTCTCGTTTGAATTCCTTCTTCCGTTTGTCATCATTCTGTGGTTGCCTTTCTTTGAACTGTTTCTTTCGTCCATTTTTGGTATCCTTCTTAAATGCTGCTGACTTTTCATGGTATCCTCCGGTGTTTCTTAGAGCAGAATCATATCCTTCAGCTTTTTCGAGGATTTCCTCCATGTCGTCTTCCTCAGCAATCTAGGGTTCAACCAGCTTGCGCAATGACTTGTGCATGCTATCGAAAAACCGCCGCTTGAAAGTAAATTCCGAGATATAGTTCTTTGGCAATTGTCCTCGATAGGTAGCCAAGTCTGTGGCTACCTCTGTTATGCGTCGTACCTTGCCATCCTCTACCTGTGATATGGATTGAAAGGTTTCGTATAATATGTTGTTGTTCTGTGATGACTTGAACCGTGCTTCTAGGGCATCTATCAGTTCTCGGCCCGTTAGGTCCTCGTCTTCGTCGGCTGCCTGGAAGTAGACTTCCTGGGCTCTTCCGGCTGTAAAAAACACGACGTAGTGTCCATTCCTTGGACCCCTTAGTGGTACCTGGTGAATCCGCAGGTACGTGGTCACCGTTCTTGCCCATCTGTCGAATGCCTCTGGTCCCAGGTCTTTTCCTTCGCCTGTGAACGCTTTAGGTTGTGGGATCTTTATACTGAGCTTTGGCATAGCCTGTGGGTCGGATGGTGCTGCATCGGAGCCTTCTGGTGGGTCTGGAGGGTTTTCCAGTGGCGGTCCACTGGCTCCTTGTCCTCGTTCTGCCATACTTCCTTCGCTGGACTCGCTGGTCTCACTGGAATCAGTCGAGTGGGTGGGGCTCGAGGGTGGGAGTATGGGTTTTTGTGGTGTAGATGGGAACCGGCCGGGGGTTGCCTGTGTGTGCGAACTTTGCCCTCCCGTTTCTTTGGCTAGCTGTTGCGCTACCTCGTCACTTTCTGTAACTGTTTTGCCTTTCCTGGGTTTCCTTGATCCCTTAGGCTGTGTGAGGCTGTCTCTAGGTAGCTGTTTTCCTGACCTCGTAGTCAGGAATTCCACAATTTTGGAGGTTTCTTAACCTAGCCGATGCCAGATTGCCAACTATCAATACTCGTTATTGAAGTTAAAAAAATGTAGCCTGTCTGGGCCACGGCGCAGTCAGGTGTTCGATAGGGTTCACGGTAGGCGGCCAAGGTACAAAGAAGTAGCAATAAGGCGCGCCTAACGGAGGCTTCGAGGTAGTTGTAAACTAGATTGGGTCTTTAAGATCACAATAAAGAAGTAACTGTTCAACCGAGTATATTCCGAATACTATCTGTTGAAGTCTGCCCTTCCAAAGCCAGACTTGCTCAGTGTTTAAATACATGTCTTCTTGCTCGTTGACCATCAACTAAACTAAATATCAAGCGATACTTGAAACAACAAACAAAACATACTAAGTATCAAACGATACTTAAAACAACAAGTAAAACAAACTAAGTATCAAGCGATACTTAAAACAACAAGTAAAACAAACTAAATATAACCAAGTACCCGTACCGGTTACACATTTGATGGATTTTCCAGCCGAGTTGGGCAGCGAGAGCAATCAGGATTCTGAATGTTGTCAGCCGGGCAACTGGAACGTAAGTCTCACCAAATTCCGTTTGCTCATATCCTTTAATAACAAGATGGGCTTTATAGCGGATGGAACGGTCAGAGTTAAGCTTAACTCTGAACACCCATTTGCATCCAATGATCTTCACCTCACGATTATCATCGTGACTGACAACCTCCCAGGTGTCATTTTCAATAAGAGAGTTGAACTCTTGTTTCATGGCACTCCGCCATGCTGTATGGGAGACAGCATCTGCGTAACTCTCCGGGTCGTCACCCAGACTGAGTTCGCTAACATTCTTGGCTTTAGCAGCAATTGCTTGGACAGGCTGACGGCGTCGAAGAGATCGACGAAGCATTTGATTTGATTCTTGCGCGCGCTTCAGAAGCCTTCCAGGTCCCAGTGACATTGGGCCAGCTTTCTCTGGTTCCTGTACTGTCGGACCAACTTTAATTCTTTTTGGTACCGGTATCGTCGGGCCAGCCATAGATCTTTCCGGCACCAGTAACGTCGGGCCACTAGAGGAGCTCTCGAGATCGGGTCTTGTTTGGCCGATTCGGAGATTGTCGTGCTCCACTCTGACTTTCTTCTCCCCCTCGACAATCGTAGCAGCACGGCTGATTTCTTTTCTAATGACCTTCTGATCCCCATTCTCCCCAGTCTCAGGGACAAGAATTTTATTTGGTGGTGGGACCGGGTTGACAGGTACGTCACTGCCCTCACCCCTGGTCATCGGGGTCTTGGCAGCTCCCAGCTTAAGTTCTTCTGCCTTAGCGTCAACAGCAGCCACACTTCCAATCTCGTCATCATCCTCTACCCCACCCACAAGAGGAACAAATTCTTTGAGCACGTCACGACCTGGACCATGCTTCACATCACCCAGGGTACGAGATTCATCAAAGACAACATTGGATGAACAAACAATTGCACGGAATTCGGGGTCCCATAGCCGCCAAATCTTTGCGGCATCATGCACATAACCGATCATGATGCATTCGCGAGAACGTGGACTGAATTTACCATTCCGTTGCTCCTTCGGAATAAGTCTACTAGCTGAGCAACCGAAGCGACGAAGGTGGCTGAGGTCTGGTTTGATGCCGTGCCGCATTTCGTACGGTGACCGACCCCCAAGTGTAGTCGATGGAGAACGGCTGTGAAGATAGAGTGCCGTCTCAACTGCTTCGGCCCACATTGCATCAGGTAAGTTCGAGTCCAGGAGGATTGCTCTCCCCTTCCCAATTATTGTTCGAATCATTCTTTCCGCTACGCCGTTCTTGTGCTGACAGTAAGGTGGTGCAGGTTCAAAAAGGATTCCACCAACACGCAGGATACCACGGAATAGGGAGTTGTCATATTCACCCTTGCTGTTATCGCATCTGAATCGCAAAATTGGCCAGTTCGGAAAAGCTGTTTCGACCCGCACCTGAAATTCTTGAAAGATTCTCGTAATCTCAATGGATTCCTTCGATCCCAGAAAATAGCCATATGCCCAGCACGTATAATCATCGATGTAGAGGATGAAATAACAGGATCCGGACCAGGACAGGGTCCCAATTGGGCCACAGAGATCGGAGTGAATGAGCTCGAAGGGTCTTGCAGCTCTGGCGACAGGAAGTCGGACAAAAGTGCACTGATGCTTTGCTTCGATGCATATATGGCGGGGTGGAATATCGCCAATGGGGAGACCGGTAATGGAGGAAACGGCTCGAAAATTGAGATGGGGCAGTCGTTGATGCCACAGGGTAATTGGGATACTCACATCAGTGGCAGTGGAGATGTTGGCGGCATTCGCAAGGAGAGCATGAGCCTGTCTAGATAGAAGGAAGAGCACCAGAGATTTGATGGCACCGGTGACGACCGCTCTTCCAGGACCCGCGAGTTCCCAGACCAAATTTCTAAGCCGACCGAGAGGTATTTGGGAACCTCCGTCAAGTCTTGATATCATGCAAGTATCTTCGGTGAAGGTAATACGACGGTGGGCAGACAGCTGGCCAACCGACAAGAGAGATAACTGAAGATTGGGAGCATAGAGAGCCTGAACGTTTAGGGCCAGTACTACATGGCTTTGATCGTTCTTGAAGAGGATCCGTACAGTGCCAATGCCTATGGCATTGATCGACAAGTTGTTGCCCATATGGATGGGAATAGTAGCATTAGGCTTAAAGGCTCAGTATGAAAACAATGCATTGCGATTCCGACAAAGGTGGTGGGTTGCACCTGAATCAATCAACCAGTTCGAGATTTCACCTTGCGGGGTATCTGATACCGTTAACTCGCTCGATGAAAGGGAAACTACATTGGTCAGAAGGGCTTGAACAGAGACGAGGACTGGGTCAGCAGTAGCCGACATGGCTGAAGCTTGTGAGCTCCCGGAATTCTTGTCAGCACTGTCATATCTTTTACTCTTCTGATGTGCATCCATTGCCTGTCTCCCCCTCTGACGAGAATTACAGTCATGTCGCGTATGCCCATGGCAACCGCAATGCCAGCAGGTAATGGACGAGGAACGATTATCCGCACAACCGCCAACGGAGCCATTGGATCTGGACCAGGAGTTACGACAGCCACCGCGACCACGACCGCGACCACGACCGCGGAAGCCGTGACCACGACCGCGGAAGCCGTGACCACTCCTACGGAACCTGGAATTACCGCTATGGGTCGAACTGACTCTTGAGTACAGAGCAGAACCAGAAGTAGCAGCAACGTTTGAGGTAGAGGCCTCTGGGGCCTTGATCCGGAGGGTGGCCCCATACTGCCGGATAGAGGTAATGTAGTCCGTGACCGAAAGATTTGCCTGCTGGTGCAATAGCTGAATCGTGGTGCCATAAGGATCCGGCAAAGAGGAGGTCAAACGTGAGATGAACATAGCGTCGGTAATGGCCTGATCGGTCAAGGCAAGCACATCCTTGAAATCCATCAAGGCGGTGATATAGGAACTAAAAGATGAGTAGTCACTGCACTTAATACGATTGAACTCATGGATAAGACCCTCTCTCCCTGCACAAGAGGCGGCAGTATCGAACTCAGTAGCAAGCGCCGTCCACATCGCCGCTAGCGAGCGAGGAATCCGCCGAAGGAACGCTTTCGCCTCAGGACTGCACGAGTTATAAATGAAAGTGACGGCAAGGCTTTCGCGGCGATTGAAATCAAGGAGGCGAGCATGCTGGTTGGCCGGCGGGGCAACTTTGCGACCAAGGGTGATTTCAAGGGCCCTGGCCCCCTGCAGAAGGTACTGAAGGTCCTGGGACCACTGCGGGTAGGTTAACTGACTCAACCTGGTAGCTTCACCGCACTTACAACGGTAAACAGAATCGTCTTTGGCTGCCGAGAACTTTGAAAGGGACATCGAGAAGGTTGGATGGAAAAAATGATGTTAAGTATAGAAAGATAGGTAGACAGATAGACAGAAGATTCAATATAAAGCGTGAGGAATAAATTGCAGATGGAAGGCTACAATAGGCTTATAACCTGCTGAAACAGTGAGAACGGAATGATGGTTTTGGAACTGGTTGAGTAACGAGAAGAATAATCAATTGCTTAATTGACTTCTCAGTAGAGAGCGAACTACTCAGACTATCTACTGTTGAGAGCGAGACACAAGTTGCGAGTAAATCAACAGTAGGAAGTAAACAGAAACAGAGAGAAGAAAAGAAAGGGGAGGAGGTATGTTCAATAGTACCAATATTGTAAGGGGGTTTTGAGATGGTGATCAAGACTAATGCAAGGAGAAAATCAATAGTGCGAGTGATACTATGGTAGTGCCAGAAGCATATTTCAACATTTCGGAAATACCGCCCCAACGCAACAGAAGTATCAATAATTATACATGCCAAGCTCGGAATATTGGAACTGCATGTCACAGAAGCCTCTTCCGGGTATAAATACAGCGATCCCCCCATTCCCACAAATTCCTCTCTCCCCTCCAAGTTCCCGCCCCGCTCCGCCGATCCACAACAACTCCCGAGTAAAATCCACGATAATACCATCACACATACAACGCCGCCCAACCGCCCCCCATCCTAGCCAGACCCTCCACCCCAAAGCACAAATGAATACACGACCCCGACTCCCCACCGCCCGCGGATAACCCCCCGGCAGCCCGGCAAAGCGCCAAATCCTTCACTCCCCGTTCCCGGCGTCAAGAGTCGGATGGAGCAATGGAGGCGCCGAGTACCGGCAGCACGAAAACCATGATATGATAGCAAAAGCTCTCTAGAGAGGAGAAGGGGAAAGGATAAAGTTCAACCCTCAAAATTTCGCGCTTTGGGCTTTTCCAACCTTGGCGTATGGTTCATTGATTCTTCGGACTTGTGCCGTTGCCGGCACGTCTCGACTTAAATGGCTGTATAAATATAAATGCTATGGGTTCACAGGTGGTATTGTACTCCGGAAAAGTGTCAATGACAAGATTTAGTCCTTCCTGCTGGCAATCTCCAGGACACGGCCAAGTGCAGTAAGGAAGGAGGTTCCGAGCAGTGGTGCCGGCTGATACCCGTCGTGCATTCGGACTCCCGAGTAATTCAGCCATCGCGCCAACTCCCAGTCCGCTGTATGGTGCAAGCTCATCGCTAGAGTTCCCATCCCGACGAATCACAAACCGATAGACAGACTATCAGGTAGGATAAGAACTTGCCCGCACACGAAAGGGTGATTATACAACACTACAGTACTATCATACAACGGTGTACGGTATAAATGACATTACGAATCCCTATCCCATTCCATCCTGCCGATATATACCCACCCCACCGACCCGCCAACCCACCCACGATTCATCCATCGTGTCCCATGAAAAAAACTACGGAATGTACAACAAACAAGGCGCAAGCGCATACCCGCTTTTGAACGACTGATAACGAGAGAGGAGAATAGGGGTATCTCCAAGCACCACGCGCGGTGAAATAATCGCCCAACAACCTGACACGATGTAATCGCGCCAATATTAGTATGGAGAAGAAAAAGAGAAAAACCGGACCGACCGAAACCAACCAAACCAAAGCAAAGCATCGCGGGTCGTTGCGAACAGGTGAAAAAAGGAAACAAGGAAAAAGAAAGCTACAAGAAAAAAAAGACAAAGGTATATCACATCGGCGAACCAAGCCGGCTATCACCGCTCAACAGAACCCCACCTCCCCCGTAACCCCTCGACCCACCGCCCATACAACACGTCCGCCAGAACTGCGTTCACGCCTTTCCCTTCTGCCGTCTCCTCCATGCCAACGCTAGCGCTACTCCCGCCCCTTCTTCTGCCTCCTAGGCCGCTGGCCCCGGCTCCAGACACGACGCTGCTCCGGCGCTTTCTCCTGGCTAGTGGTGAGCCCGTGGCTGCTGGGCTGCTGGATAATGGTTCTGCCATTCTCACCGGGGTTGCTTTTGCAGCGGTAGTAGGAGGAGGCGGCGGAGGTGTAGGAGAAACGAGTGCGTTGAGGGTAGGATTCCGTTGGAGTTGGTCAATCATGGAACGGAGGAGAAGGATGCTAGCTTCCGGGTTTATCTCATTTAGTGAGGACCATGCCGAAGATAGGCGGGTGGTGGCCAGGTGCTCCTGCGGGGTTGCGGAGGCTGTGGTCGATCGTGCAAGGGAAGTGTGGATTACGTTGTTGTAGAGGTTTTGAGCGTCTGAGGGTTTGGAGGGAATACCCGTTGAGGCGGTAGCAGCAGAGGGGGTATAATCGTTATTCTCGGAAACTTTTCTGACGGGACGTACGGTCGACGTGGATTTTGCTGTATGGGATTGTACTTCAGGTGAGGGGGAGCGGGAGGGGTCGTTGTGAAGGACTTGGGACTCTTTGGTTATGTGTCGGTGGTGGTGGTGGAGCTGGCCGGGGCGAGCAGAGATGGAACTTGCATTTGAAGGACTCCTCCTCCGGGCTGTCCCTGTGCGGGTCGGTTTCGACGGTGATGAGACCACGCGCCCGTTAGGGCTTGTGTTTTCGCTATGAGGAGCTGAGTTGAGGGCTAGACTTTGTAGAGCGGCACTTATGGGAATTTCATCAAAGTCTGAGGAGTGTGAAGAATCGGATACGCTTCGGCCCCCTCTTATTGTTTTGAAAGCTTGGTGGCGGAGAGTGAGTTGTGGGTTCGTCCTTATGGTATCAAAGTCCCAGTCCTCGTCCACCTGGAGTGCCATTGTGTTCCTACCGCACAACTATTAGTATATACGCGAGCTCGGTAAAGAATGCTAGAACAAACATTGTGGCCTGGTACAACTTTGGATGCGCCTGCCTGCCACCCTGACTCCCCATCCACTTTTGCTTCCTCTGGATCAGGTCCTGCAAAAGCTGTGTCCTCCCAGCATTTCTGATAAACTTGTGCCTCAACAACTCCTTCGCGCTAGCCCTCTTGACCGGATCCTTATTCAAGCACTTTTCCACAAAGTCTTTGAAATCCTTGGACCACCTATTCCCCTCTAGCCTCGGCGCCGGCTCTTTCGGGATCAGGAATAGCACCTTCATAGGGTGGATGGCTGCGTTCGGCGGCTCCCCCTGCGCAAGTTCCATAGCCGTGATCCCGAGTGACCATATATCCGCTTTGAAATCGTAACCCGTGGTCTGGGAGATCACCTCCGGCGCCATCCAGAAGGGTGTCCCGACGAATGTGTTGCGCTGGGATTTGAGGTTGCTGAGTTGCGCCGCCACACCAAAGTCGGCGAGTTTGACCTGGCCGGTACCGGAGAGAAGGATATTGGCGGCTTTGATGTCGCGGTGGATCTTGTTCTCTCGGTGGAGGTAGTCCAGTCCTAGGAGGAGTTCTCGCATCAGGATGGCGATATGGGTCTCGCTGAAGGGACCGGGTTTCAGCAAGTCGAGGCAGGACCCGCCGGCAAGATACTCCATTACTGCGCGACGTTAGCACTAACAATTCCCCCCATGCTGGAAAGCGCAAATAGCATACCTATCCATAACTTGTACCCTTTGACAAAACTCCCGTAATACTGCGTGACAAAGGGACTGGCGCATGTGCTCAGCACGGAGATCTCCTGCTGAATCTCTTGAATGTCATCCTCGCTGGACTCCAGATCGATCTGTGCGAAAGAGAGGCGGAAACTCCCGATTAGTCCCCGAAGCCCCCTTCAATTCCCTCCCGGGGGAAGAGTGAGACGAACATGTTTAATAGCAACCACAGTCCCAGACTCCTTCTCTATCGCCTTGTAAACAACGCCAAAGCTCCCACCTAAAAAAGCGCACGTCAGACATGCGCTCGCGCATTCATGGAGAGTCAGATAGGTGTATAACTCACTCCCCAACTCCTCCAAAACTTCAAACTTTGACGCCAAACTCGCCGCCATAGCGAATATTCAACGAGGCGAATAATAAATGAATATATGCAGGTATACACTTATGACACAGCACCTTGGTTAAAAAGTAGGGTGCAATTGTAGCGAAGGCAAAGCGATAAGGAAGGGACGGGGAGGAGAGGAAGAAGAAAAAAAATCGGTCAAAGAGTCAGAAAGCTAGTGAGCGCGAAGGAAATGTCGGAAGAGAAAAAGAGGGGAAGAAGAAGAGAAGAAGAGGTAAAGGACAGAAGGGTTCGCCAGAATTGAGTGAGCGAGTGAGTGAGCGAGTGAACGTGGGTGGGCGGATGGGCTCTGTTATCAGCTAGCCAGGCCAACTACCGGTAAGCTGGGATGGCGATAGTGCGTGAGTTGTTGTTGTCCTTCGAACGCCGCAGCGCTCGAGCGGGAAGACGCATCTTGTTTTGGCTTTTGTGTTAGATTCGGTGCGAGGTGATGTGTTGGTCGGGGGCGGTAGGGTTGCCGTGGCAACGGAGTGCGAGACGGGTCATCATAAGCAATAGGGCTGGAACTTGGCGAACTGATCGGTATGATGTGATGATGCGAGTGAAACACTGTTCAGCCCGGAAGCCAATTTCGACGTCCTCCTCGACAAGCCTTCCTTTTCTTGCCCTGTGCCCGAAAACAGGGGCAACATATTTTGCCGCATACTAGCATTTTTCTTAGCCCTTGCTCGTTGTTGAGCAAACCACCGTATCTAGAGATATGTGATTGCGAGGGAATGGGTTGGAAAGGGGATACATGAAGAATGGGAGCTTCACGATACGGCAAAATACACCGGATGGGGTCTAACAAAGGCTACCTACCTCAACACGCAGACGGATCGGTCAGGCCATGACCGGGACCCGCGGTGCACCCATTGCGCCCGTTCCTAGTCTCGGTAGGGCCGGGTGAGCACCGCACCCTAGAGTGCCGGCACTCAGCGTTGGAGGTGGGGGGGCCGCAGCGGAGCGCGAGAGTCGCTATGATATTGGAAATTTCCTAGCGGAAGATTACCCCCTCGCACGAATGTCCAATTTGAGGGGGTTGTGGATAAGCCGACTGGTAGGTTGGTATGACTTGATGATTTCTGATATTTTATCGCTTGTTTGTTTCATCTGGGGGTGTTTTGAATGCACTAATTGGTACAGTACTATGGGTCACAAGCTAGGAACGCTGCTACGCAGACCAAGATGAGGCATTCGTTTGATCCCGACTCGAATACCCGTAACAAATCTTCACTTCCTACCGGACCTACATACGATACCATGATTTAAGCGAGTATGAGGATAGGGGGAAGAATAATAATAACCATCGGTGTCAACAACTAATATATGGTAAATTGGCACTTTTGCGCTCACCAACTCGAAACTTAGAAGAAGGGGAGCAAGAGAATGGAGTGGAGATTCAACAATGACAATGCACCCAAGGAAAATTAAACTTGAGATTTAAAATACAAAGAGGATATCGCGGTGAAAGTTATGATTGTGAGATGAGGGTGGTGAGTTGGTCATGTAATCGTCATACGAGCAAAAAAAAAAAAAAAAAAAAAAAAAGACCAGGGGAACGGAAAAAAAAAAAAACGAAAGGAAACACGCTGATGGAACCCCTGAGGATTAATTATGGTGTGGTAGCGGAGCGTACACAACAGTTCATCCCATCTCATAAGATCAAGAAATCACCATGAAAAAAGTACAAGTAAGGCGATAGCATACCGGTAAGAGTAAATGTAAACGCAAACTTGAACCTAAAGTCTACCGCTCCGGTATCCGCCAAATCTGCCCAAGAGAAAGCATGGAAACAAGAAAACCTCCCTAGACCTGCCCGACCCGATACCACTAACTTGATTTATGACCCAAACTCCCGCTTTGCAAGGTTGAAAGGAAAAATGAAGAAGAAATAGACAACATTCTCGTTCGGTTTTCGTATTGAGAGAGAGGGCAAAGAAAACAAAAGGAGAGGGGAAGAGAAAAAGGGAAAACCACCGTAGAAAGTGCCAATTTTTTGCGAATCGGTTGATCAAATGTCCATAGGATAGCAGTTCCGGGGACGGAATTGCTATGTACTGGATAGGATAACAGGTATCTCAAAGCAACCCGTCACGGCGATAGACCCCTCCTTCACTCCTGCCAAAATCGAAGCTCCCACGTCCCCTCCCCCTCATCTCGCCAGTGCCACCCCTCGAGGAGAAAGAATACACTCCTCTGCCACCACCTCTGTTACCCCCACCGTTTCTCCCCGCTGCTACACCCCTTTCCGCACGGCTAGCCACTTCAGCGAACGATTCGGCGGTACTCCTATTCCTGTAGGCATTTCCAGCCGCGGGAACACCCTGGTAGGCAACACTCCCAACCGATGAGCCAGCTAATGCACGGCCTCCCCCTCCTCCTACCCCTCCCATGTGCACCTTCTCCACCCTCAACTCGTAAAAATTCCCTTTGGCCCTGAAAGTCTTCGACCCGGCCCACGGCGATTGAAGTTTCTTACCATATACACTCGGCACCGGCGCTGTATCGGGTAATTGCGCATTCCACCCTTGCCCACCATCCGCACGTCCATCGTGTGCAGCGGGTTCTTCATCTTTATCGTGGCCTTGGATTTCAAAGTACTTTAGTTGCCGTGGGAGCTGTGTCCCTGCGGGCAGGAGTGCGGTATCGGCGGAGGTGGAGGATGAGGAGAATGAAGAGGAGGTGAAGGGGGCGGACCCATTGGGGAGGACAAAGATGGGCGGAGATTCGGATGGATCCTTCTCGTTCGGAGAGTAGGAGTTTGCGACAATTGCGTCAATCCATCGTACCACGCGGAAATACTTTGCGGCGTCGCGAGAGGTGTCCCAATCAAGGGGTGGATCGCTATTCTTGTTGTAGTGCCAACCTCCTGTCTGGGGGTCCATTTTGTATTTTGTATTTTTATTTTTTTTATCCTTTTTGTCGGTTGATGGGGGAGGGGGTAAGGTTTAGGTGAATGGAGAAATGAGGGGATACCACAGGGGGGAGAAACCGAAGGGAGGAAGAGGAAGGGTGGATGAGCCGAGGAGGAGGAGATGGTGATGGTGGCGATGCAGAAGGAGAAGCGACGATCGTGACGAAGAGAAGGGAGGTAAGAATAGTATGGACGAGGTTGATTTATCGCGACGATGACGACGATAAGAGAGGATGAGTACAGTATCTCGCCGGTTGAACTGGGCTCCTAACTTTCATTAGCTCTCCACTTCCCAGGTTAGGATTCGATATGATTTCTGGGCTTCAACACTCACCCTTCTTCTCTCAAGCAGTACCAATGTATGTGCCCATGCGCAAATGGAAAGGAAGAAAGGATTTCGTGAAGGGGGATCAAAGTTTTTGTCTATCGCGGTGGAATTCGGCCGGGAAAGGTTAACGCAGCAACTGTTTCTCTGCTGACGCCTGACTGACTACCCTAAGACGCGAGCACCTGGTCCAATAGACGTGCGGTAACGCGAGCAACCTTAACCACCGCCCGTTACATAAGGTACATGTGCCCAAAAGCATCGCCTTATCACTGTAACATGACTTGCCGCATCCCAAACGAAACAGTCCGTGAGTCAAAACAATAATATTGATATCATAGCTTCTCGTCTTTTGCCAAGGTGGGATGAATAGATTAGATATTTCATTCCGCTTATATAATCTACCAATCCAAAAGGATTATCGGTTCACGGCATGGATGGATAAGGGTATCATACCCGGTAGATCGTTGGCGTCGAGGCTCATTCGGAGAACGGGATGGGCCGTGCGGAGAAACGTTAGGCACGTCCCCCCACACGCGCACAACCACGCGATTTTCGCATACGGGAAAAGTGGGGATGAGGGGGAGGCCTAAGTTACTTATTTACCGTACGTACAATGCGATTGTTTATGGGGGTCTACTGGTGGGTATCGGTACTTGTATATACTGTACGAGTAGGATATCCGAGTACTAGTATGATACGGTAGGTGGCTGTCTCCCTCTTGGTCTCGGTGGCGTCACTTATGCCCAGGGCACACGGAGAACTCCTGTTCGTCCTATGCTTACTTTTTGTGGGAGGAGGAGCGGTTTATCCATATGTTTAGCTAAGCGGGGCGGTTGGCCTAACTTGGGTCTGTATCACGTTCGAGTAGTTCCGCGTACGCTCGAGTTATGAAGGTTCATGCCAGCGATGACTCCCAAGGTTCTAGGAGCTCGCTCGGTTGTTTCCCCCACCATAGCTTCTTTCGTCCGCTTCCTCTCTTTCTTACCCTCCACCATTCCAATCTTTCTTCGAGCTTTGTTTTCTTACTTCTGGGCGGCCTGACCGAGAGACCAAGGGAGGAACACCGCCCCCCCTCCACCATTCAACAAACCTCTCTCCTATTACTCCAAAAGGGCAAGATCGCGATCCCGGGCTTACTCCCAATAACCCCCGCTCTCTCCTTCTCGCTCCCCCTAACCGAAACTAGCACCTATATAATCCCCCGTCGTACCAAAACCGTTATTAGATGAATTTATTCGCCACGACTCAATCCCCCAACCACCCAAGAGCAGTAAAGTGCCGCCTACCATCCACGTTGGCCGTATTCGGGGGTCTTTGCTATTCCCCTAATGTAGACCTCCCGTGTTCGCAGCTCCTTTGGTCCTCGATTAGGCCACACTACCATCCCCCTTCTCGTCACCTACGGTACCTACGTAACGGGAGAATTGCCCAGCGACGAGTGAGATTCGGTGATAGCGGAGAGGGTATTCCTGAAGGGGGATATGTCATATGTTCGCAACCGGTATCCGGCAACGCCGGGGGTAAAGCCGGGCGTGGATTCGCGGTTATTCTCTCATGACCCATACCGCTTACCGGGTTTGATTACTGCGAATTCTCGGTATGTGACCTTTTGGAAGTGGATTGTGGGATTGCCGACGGGTTCTCTCCTCGGGCGGAGGCGGAGGTTGGCAGATAGGAATGAGGCAGGGTGTGCTCGGGCATGTTACTTGGGTAGGTTCGTGAGTGGTTGGTTATGGCTCGCCGCGCCCAGTGAACAGAAGCTTAAATTGGCCCATTGCTGGGAAATCATTATCCGATGAGGGGGCTGTTGTGCGTGTAGAGGAAGGGATGTATTATGTAGGTGTTTGCGAATCACTCGAGTAACCTCATTAGGGTAATCTCGAGAACACCGTGATCGGCTGAGATTTGACTTGATGTCACTGATGTGAAGTGAGAGACCAAGCGAGTGATTGTAGCAATCATTCTTCATCGTCTATTTAGCAAATACTAACGATAGACCATCGTATTCTGTCTGGTGGGGATGGGGTAAGCGTCAGGGTGCCAATGCACCCACTTCTATTCCGAAGCGACAGGGGGTTTCGCATAAGAACGGGTAGAGATTAACATCGTCCAACAAGTGAAGAAATTCATATATCAGTACGATAATAAATAATAAATAGAAAGGAACAACAAAGTGCGGGATCTTTTATAGAGAGAGTAAGCGAAAAACCAGAAAGACATAAGGAGAAGAAATAACGCATGGTAATAAAATGTGAGAAATCCCGCATAGTAACAAATCCAACTGCTAGGAGCACACCTCTCTATGCATGGATATCTTGAGTTCAAATTACCCCTTCCGCGGCTACTAGGACGAGCTCCCAAAGTGGGGTATTCCCGCCGAGTGATACAACATGAAGACACATCCGGCCAACCTAGTCGTCGACTCATCCTTTCTTGAAAAGCAAACGACTTCAACCTCCCGCAAGACCGGCTCGATACCCCCCAACTAGCTTCGCTTAAACCCGTAGCTCTTGTTTAGCAATTATGCCGCTCAAGAGACAAAGGGATTTTCCTTTATTGCTTACTCCAAGACAAATCACATGACAAACCTGGGTTTTCGCCAATGCCAACCGAATCCGAAAGGGCTTTTTGTGAGATTCGGTTTCAAGGTCTGGTCATGCGAACAGCACCGAAGAACTGCACAGCGCAATAGGTCTTCCGTCTGTTCTCCCATTTGTATTTCGCGAGCCGAGCACTACTCACGGCCTCGAATCGGGTTAGCCTCGTGAACTGTGCTATCTTAGTTCTCAACAAGTCCGGTTTTCTCACGGATACCGAAAGTTTTACTCGAGGTCGGCTCGAACGTCAGGCGCGCTACCGAATGGATGCTACGATTGTGGGCGATAATCACACTGGGAGGCAAAGGTTTATGGCTATCGCTGGTAGGAAGATACCAAGATACTATACTAGGATAGGCTAGGTACGTCGGGAGTGCGGGAGGGCGCTTTGTATGGCCTTTGTCGCAAATTAAATGGGTGATAAAGGACTAGAAAGCACACAAGTGCTCAAGTAGTCGTAGTACAAAGAGCTCGTGGCGAGAAGGTGGAGTATGGAATGACCGGAAGAACTACAGACAGAACCGGGGAAATGGTGGAACTTGCAAACCACCTTAGTAGAGCTCCTGAGAGATGAAGTGCCCCATATGCGGCGGCAATGCATGGCATCTGAAAAGCTGGAGCAGGGGCAGATCCTCACCTACGGTCCGCAAGCTGCCCCGGGCTATTGATCGTGCGAGCGGATCTAGCTAGGATATGAAGTTCAGCTTGTCTCCAACCTGCTCGCGCCGTACACCATCGTTCGGCTGCCGTGCTTGATTCTTTATTTGGACTTTGCTAATAAGAAACCGGGACTGGCGGAGCGTGGTAGTTTCGATAGACTTTTTGGAGATATTAGCGAGGACCTCCGAGCGCTCAAGGGTGTTTTCGTCTTGTTTTCGCATAATAGTTTCCTTTTTCTTCTACCCTCTTTCCTTTCCCCCATGTTCTGCGGCTTCTTTTTTCCCATTTCATCTTCCAAGTACTGGTCAAGGGGATATAGATAGCGCAGCGGTTGGTGGTTTAGTGCGAGAACTTTGCTTGGAACTTGGACACGGTATAGGAGAGGTAGGGGCGGTGTGGCAAACAGCTTTGTTCTCTTCTCTTTCACCAATTAAACTAATTGGAAAGACAAGGGTATAAATAAAACTATCCGATCAAAGCATCTTGATCCCTCAATGGATCACCACCTCTATCTCTGTTTCTCCGCAGATGCCTTCATTCCTTCATTCCTCCCTGCGCTCTCGTGGTAGCCAAGGGAAGACATGCCGGAGAATCTTCATAATTAAATAAAACTCTGGAACAATCCATCACATTCCTAAAAGATCTGTCAGACTCGTGGAACTTTCGGAATTAACTATACTTCAACTATCAATCCTCAACCTCTAACACAAAGCACTAAAGCTATTACCCTACCTGCGAGACTGACCGGGGGGAGACTGGAGGAAGGAAGAAAGGAAGAAATAAATACTCTTCTTACTATTCGATGAAACTTTACGTTCATGCGTTCTAAACGGGGAGAAACTACGATACGGATATTGTGAAGAAGCAACTTAATGATGCACGGCGGTGAAGTGGAAAAATGAGCGTGGACGAGACGTTGGATGAGAGGACAGAAGTAGTGGGAATGGTGATCAATGGCTGTTTAGCTAAGGACTGACTAAGATATATATCTCCAAAGCGTGAACAACCGTGGAAAAACGACAGACTCAGACGAAAGGAGCCACCTTGACAAAATTTAATCATGATCCTCCGCGACCCCCGGCGATCTAGGAAGAACGTTAACTAGACTACCATATGCCAAATGGCATAGGATGTGGCCGCATATCCGCCTAACCCCATGCCCTATAGGCAATCCAACAGACTTGGCTCAAATCTCACGGATTAATTTTCCCTCCTTAACGAATCAGTTCGAGATCGCGAAAACCCCGGCTATCTGTTGGGCACTTTAGAGTTCGAACTGGGCTCCTCAAAGCACCTACAAACCGTCTCTAGTCGTATATGTCTTTTCTCTATACGGTTTCTTTAGCTTTTGTCGCTTTCATTCCGTCCGTCCGTTGAAGAGTTTTATTTTCTTTCATTATTGTTTTCATTCCGGGCTTCCTTGATTTGTGCACATATATGGACAAAGGCTCCCACTCAAAACCAGAGTTCTCGCTTTTCATCTCGTATGGAACCCTTTTAGCGGAGGGGTAGACAATCCCAGACGAATGACACTCAATGGCCGGCGCTATGCGGCCGTCATGATATTCGTGTGGAAAGGAGCGCTGCTTGAACTAGTATTAACGCTGCATTTGTCAGGAAACGGTATGAATACCCATAGGCGCCCATACCCCGTCCTAGGTCGGCCTATATAATTCAAATCGTTAGAACGTTGTTCATTCAATATAGTTCAGGCCGTTTATGGACCAAGGAATCGAGTACTTCTGCCAATGTTTGCCGAGGCTATGACAGACGTTTTGATCTAATTTGGCGCAAACGGCCCTGGAGTGTTTGTGTCACAAATATCGGGTCCAGTGAATGGGCTGGTGTCACGGAGGCGAAAGGTATTCGCACCAACCCCGCTTTCCACCACAAGTAATCGCGTTAACGAACCCTAGGCTGATCAACACATCGCTCCAGCCAGCATTCAAAGCGGCGGGAAATAAAAATGTCCCGAGTGCTCAGCAATAACGATCACTCTGTCATTATCGCAAATAGCTTTAACCGCACTGCCCCCGATGATGAGTCGAAAATACTCGCCTGGCTCTCTATTAGAGCCATGGGTGCGTCATCGAGACATCGGAGCCCAGCGCGTGGACAGTGTAGGGAGCTGGGTGCTGAAAACTAAGGAATTCAGACGGTGGCATAATGGCAGTAGGGAGGCTGAATCTGACCATGCGGTCCTTTTCTGCGACGGTAATCCGGGAGTCGGAAGGAGCTACATCATGTAAGAGAAAAGCCATCTTTGGTAGAAATCGAAAGGCTGTATTGTTGACGGGTTGCGATGGCAGCTCCCTAGTTATAGACAAGTTATGCAATGAGGCCGCGAGGGAAGGTACTGCTGTTGCCTGTTTTTACTTCGACTTTGCTTCCAGGAATGAACAGTCACCGGTAAATATGCTCGGCTCCTTGCTCAGACAGCTTGTTAGCGGATTGGAAGAAATTCCTGGACCGGTAGTCGAAAGTTTCCGGGGCCAGAAAAAGGTCATTGGGGGTAGGGGACTGCAAGTTTCGGGAATTTTAGGGATGTTGCAGACCATCACGGCTACAAAACTCACGTTCATATGTGTTGACGCCCTTGACGAATGTGTGCCAGCGCATCGAATGGCAGTTCTCGAGTCACTAGGGCTGGTTCTCAAGGGTCGCCGAATATTCGCATATTTATGACCGGAAGACCGCATGTTCGGGGTGAGGTTGAGAGGAAATTGGATCGAGCGACAAGTTTTATATTAATACAACCTACAGAAGATGGTGTCGTTAGATATCTACAGGAGAGACTCAAGAACGACACTACCCCGCAGATAATGAGCAGCACATTGGAGGCGAATATTATGAAAATCATTCCCGAAGTAAGCTCGGAAACGTATGTAGGAACGAGGGCGGGCGCAGCGCTAACTCTGGATAATGGCTGACATTTGAATCTAGATTCTTACTGGCCTCTTTCTATATTGAGGCAATTCTTCGAGAAACCACGGTTGCCCGCCGGGGAAAAAGGCTTGAGTCAGTGAAAGATGGGAAAGGGCTAGGGGATATCTATGGTGTGACGATGGAGCGGATAAAGGCCCAGGACGAGGAAAAGGCGAATATTGCGATGGCTAGTCTCTCATGGATCTGCTATTCGGAACGGCCGTTACGGGCTGATGAGCTATGCTATGCACTGGCAGTGGAGATAGGGGCAACAGATTTCGATATCGAAAATGTTCCTTCAATAGATACAATACTTAGCTGTTGCCAAGGCCTGATCATAGTCGATAAGGAGGCTTCGACTGTACGGTTAATTCACTTTACCGCCGAAGAGTATCTTTGCAATCATCCGGACCTCTTCAATAAACCTCAATCGATAATTGCAGAGGCCTGCTTGACCTACCTGAACTCACAACAAGTCAAATGCCTCTCGCCCTATCCTCTCCCGGACTGCGGAGACATTCCATTTCTCCAATATGCTTCGAGATATTGGGGAATACATGCAAACAGGGAACTCTCAGACTGTGCGAGGACCCTCGCGCTGAAGCTCTTGAACAGGTACGAAGACCACGTATCGGCTCTATCTCTTTTGAAGCAGGTGCTACCAGCCGGTAATATCGGAGGCATCGGTGCTTCTACGCTCTTCTCCGGGCTACACTGCGCATTTTTCTTTGGGATTGCTAAACTTGTATCCGCATTGGTGAATGTGAAAGGTGCGGCGATTAACTGCCGAGATTGTGCAGGTGGCACACCACTCTCATGGGCAGCGGGGAATGGACACGAAGGAGTGGTGAAGGTACTACTTCAGTGGGAGGATGTCGATCCCAATCGCCCAAGTATGGATGGTCGAACACCACTTGGATGTGCTGCTGTCAATGGCAATGAAGGTGTGGTGAAACTACTCCTGGGACGGAAGGATGTTGACCCGGATAGGCCAGATAATGGAGGCGGTTCACCGCTCTCATGGGCCGCTAGTTACGGACATGAAGGAGTGGTGAAACTACTCCTGGGGCGGGAGGGTGTCGACCCAGACAGGCTAGATAACAGAGGTAATTTACCACTCTCATGGGCCGCTAGTTACGGACATGAGGGAGTGGTGAAACTGCTCCTAGGGCGAGATTTTAACCCTAATCTCCCGGACGAGAATGACCGAACACCACTCGGGTGTGCTGCTGTAGTGGGACGTGAGGGAGTGGTGAAACTGCTCTTAGGGCGAGATGATGTTGACCCCAATCGCGGGGACGAGAATGGTCGGACGCCACTCGGGTGTGCTGCTATCAAGGGACACGAGGGAGTGGTAAATCTGCTCCTGAGGTGGGAAGATGTCGACCCGGATAGGCCAGATAATAGCGGTAATTCGCCACTCTCATGGGCCGCTAGTTACGGACGTGAAGGAGTTGTGAAACTACTACTGGACCTGAAAGCTGTCGACCCTAATCGCCTAGACAGGAATGATCGGACCCCGCTCGGGCGTGCTGCTATCAAGGGACATGAGGGGGTGGTCAATCTGCTCCTCAGGCGGGGAGTTGTCGACCCAAACCGCTCGGACAAGCGTGGTAAAACACCGCTTGGGTGGGCTGCTATCAAAGGGCATGAAGGAGTAGTGAAACTACTACTGGGGCGGGAGGGTGTCGACCCCAATCGCCCAGACGAGAACGATCAAACTCCACTCGGGTGTGCTGCTATCAGTGGACATGATGAAGTGGTGAAACTGCTCCTGGCGCAGAAAGATGTCAACCCTGACAAGCCAGATAATAAAGACAATTCACCACTCTCGTGGGCCGCCGATAACGGACATGAAGGGGTTGTAAAGCTACTACTGGACCGGAAAGATATTAACCCCGATCGCCCGGACGAGAATGGTCGAACACCACTTGGGTGTGCTGCTGGTATGGGACATGAAGGAGTGGTGAAATTACTCCTGGGGCGGGAAGGTGTTGACCCCAATCGCCCGGACAGGAGTGGTCGGACACCGCTCGGGTGTGCTGCTGTCGAGGGACATAGGGAAGTGGTGAAACTGCTCCTGGGACGGCAAGATGTAGACCCCGACAGGCCAGATAACCAAGATGGTTCACCGCTCTCGTGGGCTGCTGGTTGCGGACATGAAGGAGTCGTGGACCTGCTACTGGGCCGGAAAGATATTAACCCCAATCGCCCGGACGAGAATAATCGAACCCCACTTGGGTGTGCTGCTATCGAGGGACATGGTGGAGTGGTCGAACTTCTCCTGGGACGGGAAGATATTGAACCAAATCGCCCGGACGAGAATGGTCGAACACCACTCGGGTGTGCTGCCGTTGGGGGACATGAAAGAGTAGTGAAACTACTCCTGGGGCAAAAAGATGTTGACCCCAATCACCCGGACATGCATGATCGAACACCACTTGAGTGTGCTGCTTTCAATGGACATGAGGGAGTGGTGAAACTGCTCCTGGAGCGAGAGGATGTTGACCCCAACCGCCCGGACGAGAATGACCGAACCCCACTCGGCTGTGCTGCTGTTGGGGGACATGATCAGGTGGTGAAACTGCTCCTGGGGCGGGGAGATATCGACCCCAATCTCTCGGACAAGAATGGTCGAACACCACTCAGTTGTGCTGCTGTCCTAGGAAATGACGGAGTGGTGGAATTACTCCTGGAACGAGAAGATGTCGACCCCAATCACCCGGACGAGAATGACCGAACACCGCTCGGCTGCGCTGCTGTCCTGGGACATGAGGGAGTGGTGAAACTACTCCTGGGGCGGGAGGGTGTTGACCCCTGTCGCCCGGATGAGAATGGCCGAACACCACTCGTCTGTGCTGCTATCAATAAACATGAGGGAGTTGCGAAACTGCTTCTTGAACGGGAGTATGTCGATCTGTTGAGATTATGAGAAGTGTGTGTAGGGAGAAGCGGTTATATTAGTTGTGGGGGAAAAGATGAGAAGTAATAGTAGAGCCTTAGGCTCCTTAAATACACTTTAGAAAGGCCAGTCCTTGTACATACACAGACCATAAGTGTTAGAGTTGATGGAAGAAGGTTGCCGAGTGTGGAAGCCGCAGGAATGGTTCGGAGGATTTCTTCGTTATGGTGAGTTAAGGATGTACGGAGAAGTTTCTATTATGTCCTTTCTTTTTTATCACTGGAGCGTGCAGAGGAATGAGGACAAGTGTGGAGAAGTGGAGAGAGGTGTGGTGATCCATGGAGGGGTCGGGGTACTCGGTTTATGTTTTACTTATACACCTGTCTCTACCATTAGGCTAAACGTGTGACCATTAGAGCGAGGACGAAGCATATCTTACCTTTCCTATCTAAGTCTTCCGTACCAGTCAAGTTGCCTTATATCCTACTCACTCTAAAAAGCTGCGCGGTTTAATTGCTACCCTTCAACAATAAGGCACATAATAATATTTTATACACCCAGAACCAGCCCAACAAGGGCTGATTCTCAATTACATTATCGTGGCCGCGTATTCTAACACGATCTCAATCGCTCGGACAAGACTGATTGAACCTTCCTCGGGTGTCCCACTGCCGCACCGGCCTCACCGGTTACCACATTGAAAGAATTACGAAGTAGAAACTCGGAGCACGTACTTGGTTCTTCTCAAATAATATCCGATTCCTCCTTTCCTGCGCCGACCTCACTCAGCCTCCGGGAGCCTGGCCCAGATTATGGCCATCACCACCTTCCCCCTTTCCCTTTGTGCGTCCTTTCGTCAGCCTTGCGACCTGAATCCGAAACCCTCCAGGCCGTGCTCAGCAGGGGTCCTACCTCTACGTAGACATATGCCCCTCTGAAATCTCCGGATATTTGTTAACTTTATGAATCAAGACTTACAGGGTTCAGTCCATTGTGCTTAGCGTGCCGCGAACGGGGGATCATTTCATTTGTTAACCCGCACCGTTTACCTTGATTACCATTCCCTAGTTACACCGATCGCTTGCCACACACATCTTCTTTTTTTCTACTTTTCCTCTCTGTATTCAATTCCTCTTCGTTTTCCCTTACGATACCAGCGAGAAGTGGGCAGATAGACATATAGATAAACTGCGAGTAGACTGTTCTTTCCGATACCAAAGGACCTGGCGTTGGCGTTCCTGATGCTACTTCGAAAGGGGGAATCGGTTCCCAGCCCCGTGATTCCGAACTGATATTCTATGTCCTGCATAAATCAGCACTCGGCTTGCTCACCCGCACCCCCAAAATATCAATCGTTTCATCAAGCTCCTTCCGGGTTCCGACTTTCCCCCATATTACCCACCGGGGAAGGCCCCTCTCAGCCATGCGGTGATCACATGCGGTGATCACTAGAAACTATTGAATTAGTGTGAACAGAACAACCTGAGGTCCTATAGCTATACGCCAGTCATCTCAACCCCACCATTGCAGATGCGCTAGAAACCCGGATTGCATAGAAAGATATGGATGCCCATCTTGGAAAAGTCCAGGGATAATCAATGATATGGTTTCTCCGGCAGTTTCGCGGAAAGTTCTGAAAAAGTAAATCCATGAGTAACCCACACGGCAGGTTTTGAACATACTCCCTGGTTATTGGCGGAGGAGGGAAAGTATGGCCGGAGAGTTATGGCCCTTATGGGGTCATCGCGGCATCTCCTCAGCCATCGTGCTTTCCCAGGGGGCGTAGTTGGAATGACATCCGCGATGCAGCTATCGCGCTATGTTCGGATAGCTTAAACAGCAGATATCCTACTATGGTGTGAATCATTGGTTTACTACTTCTCCATTTCTCCTATGCAATATCAATGCCCATACCTACCCATACCTACCCGCCAATTTTCCTCTTTCCGGAAATCGCTTTCAACTCACTATTTACTTTTGTACCCGTACTAGCCCGGCCAACGGGCTCTAATACTGTTAGTAACTCGGCGAACCAGATCACCAAAGGAGCTGCGATGCTAGAAGCTATAGGGGTGATGGCGAGGTCGATAATGCGCAGGCTGAATATCGCTCACAGATGGTGTAGTCGGGTTCGGTCGCGAGAAAGAGGGAATGTGTTCGCTGTATATGACCGCGTACAAGAGAGAAAGAACAAGAGAGAAAGCTAGCTACTTGTCCCACATACCGGGATGTCCAGTTGCCGTTGGGGCACACAACACATCAACAGCCCCAACCTGACATACCATGATGGAATTGCTCCATCAAGGGGGACTGCGCATAACAATTGGCTAACATCTGTTGGAGATGGGGAACACAGCGAGGGTTAGCCCCCGAGTATGTTGGATCTGGCCAGGGAGGGAGGCAAAAGAGAATCTGGAAAGTACTATAGATAGGGAGATGGTCAAGTAGGGATTGAAACGAGTTCTAGTATTCCTTACTACCTACTTTACCTACCGGCCAGACTACAACGGAAAGTGAATATTGCGGGAGATTTTCCTCTGGCGCTGGTGTTGGAGGTAAAAGTTTTACCAGTCCAAATTCCCTACCATGATGCATCGCTCGGATAGACGCAATTGTCCAAGTTTTCGAGACATGGTAAGTTAGACTCTCCGTTTCTCGAGAATTGGCTGATGGGCTGGTTCTGACTGGGCCTGTCTTAGCATCCTATTCGACCGGTACGATAGCTTATCAAGAGGCACTATGAGGCAATCTATTGTATGATTACCTCGGCCTACTGTAAGTAATGGCGATACGCCGGCACTGTTGGATTACCTATAGGGCATGGGGTTTAGTGGATGTGTTTCGGAGATGCTGTTAGGTGAATCGGAGGGTATTGGGCATGTGTCTTTGTGGTGTGCGGTGATCAGGCATGAGGAATGAGATTGTTTCTTTCACATCCTATGCCCTTAGGCATAGGATATAGGTTTTTGGCTTTTGTCGTTTCTTTCACACCCTATGCTCAGGCTATTGGGCATATGGCAGTTCGTATAGGGCGGAGGCTTGAGGAGTCATGGCAGATCAGGGGAGATGAGGATGGTTCTAGATTGTTTGAGATCATGGTTAGTTAGCATGGCGTGTTTCTTTAGAGTTCGTTGAGTTTTTGGAGTTTGGGAGATATATACCTCCGGCTCTGTCCTTAGCTAGGGGGTTGGTTGTCAGTCATCGATTTTTCCTCCTTTCACGTTCATATCCACTTATCGTCTATCGTGATTCCACCCTCACCGCTTTATTCTTTCGTTCTTCCTATATGTTTCATCAGGCACTGGCAGTGAAGGGGGGTGAAATTTGTGGAGGAGGTATGTCCTATTTTGAAAAGCCAGCCCACCAAGTAATATATGTATGCATGGTTGATAGACCGGCAATGGAGCTATCGTCCACAAGTGAACCCCTTGGCGGAAATGAAATCCCCGGTGAAACGTGACAACCGGGAATCAATAACAAGTCAACCAAGAGCCCCCCACATAATAAGAGAATACGTGGTAGCAATTTCAAGTAGATTAGAAAGAAACAGCTTTTCATTATTCAAGCCTTCACCGATCCATCTTGCCGACATGAGATATCACTCGGTACTTCGTCGCTGAGTATTTTCGTTGACAACTTTTGGCACCCTATGACCCAACGGTGCACGGTGACTCACAGCGAACCTACCGGAGACCGGTGGCTGATACTATAGAATTCTGGTACCTTGATAGAAGAACTTAAATACCTATAGAAAAAAACTGAGGACAAATAGATCGCTGTCCCTGACTTCCTGATAAAGGGCTCCCGTTTCCGGGTGATAGTTAGTTGACGAATCTGCAATAGCTATTACTAAATATGCATGTCATTTTATCAACTCTTATCCATTGAGTCCTATAGGCGGTGTTGTGCTCTTGCTAGAAAGAAACTATACTTCCCTGGAATCTGGATTAAGGACTCGGACTGATGTCCAGGGGAAGCCCTATGAGCTGACAGAGAACACCTGCTTACGTGTGGATCATGCGGGAGAGGAACGGTATGGGAGAAAGACAGCCGCGAAGCTTGTGTTAATGGGATACGGTCCAGTACCTCAAGAGACGAGAAGTGATCCGGTCTGGGTGAGGGATCAGGAAAAGTAAGGGTAGTGAAGTGAAGCGCTGAAAAGGGTGTTTAGGGTATATGGAGTTGTGGTCTTGTTCATATATATCGCGAAATGCCAGTCGACCTGGGTAAAATAGCAACAACACCGGCTTCTCTAGAGCGCTCATCTCTAGATATCTTGGCTAAATCTCGCTCACCGATCGGCCCACTCGTGGGTCCGCTGGGCCCGCTCTAGTGACACTCACTAGTGATTTTTGGTTTGGTTGCAGAGCTCAGCCGGACGGTATCACTGGAGCAGACTTTCCCACGATCACAATAAACGAAACCCGTTTCCTGTTTGTTACGAGCAGCGTACGAAGAACTTGTATATATAGAAGAATATTAAGTTAGTGTTTAACAGCACGTTCAAGGGCATATTGAGCCGAAATATTGGCAAAATGTGGTTTGCAAATGCCGATTTGTAATTTTTGGTAAACGAATTTTTGTAAGCGCATTTTTGAATGGGCGGGCTGCTCAAAAAAACGACTTGCCCAACAGTCCCTCAGTTTGCCCCATACACCTTTTAATTCGGATTTTGGTCATCGTATTTTATGGTTGTTCATGGCCATATCGTTGGGGCGAGATCAAATTTAGAAGATCTGAGTTTCATATAGCTGCAGAAGAAACACTACAAGTCTCTCACCCCGAATCCCTACAAATTCCTACACCCCGATGGTGACACCATACCCTTCGCGGGAATAAATCTCAACGACGAAGAACAGCACAAAAAATCCATAAAACAAGATCCGGCAACCCAAGCCAAGAAAACATTGAGAGAAAAGAAGCTTCCATCCAACCCGACCAGAGATGTTTAACCCGGGGCATTTAATTTATTACAGTCAGTAAGACATTCGAGTGTTCCCCGAACGCAGGATAGATTAAACACCTGTGGATGGAGGGGCCTTTAAGCACAAAAGGTTACCCGTGGGTCGGCGTGTTAGGAATACAAAACTACCCCCGGGTCAACAATAAGTTGTAATGGGGATAAGAATTGTGAAAGGCTCACAGACTACAAGAAAGGTTAGTGGACGCCTTGTGTAGGCAGAGCCAGCAGTAAAAAAAGATTCATGTTGCTTACTTTCTATCTTGCCCAAATGGTTGCGAGGTATTAGTGAGAGAAGGAGGATGAGGGAACAAGAGATCTACCAACGAGCTATAACACAATAGTAAATAATTATCAATTGCATCTTATAAGGTAAGTGATAGAGGTTTACATACAAACTAGGATTCGCAAATAGTATGTAGTTAGCCGAGCGCTGAGATAGGATTTAGGGACTTGTGATGCTTACGACCTATAGAGAATAGAAGTGCGAAGTCAGTCTATGATCAACTATAGCAAGCGAGAGTTCCAGGATTGTCGGTAAAGTTCAATCTGGAACGGCATGTCGAATATATTAGTAAAGTGAAACCAACGAGAGACGAGAGGGGAGACGGGGGTCCACTCACCACCTACGACATTCAGGGAACCAGGGGTCAGCAATTGCCTCGCACCAGAACCGTGATCGATCTTGTTCACTTACTTCCTGCGGCACTCAGGGAGCGAGAGTCAGCAATTGTCTCGCCCCAGAACCGTGGTGGATCCTGTACACTTACGGGCTACAACATTCAGGTAATTAGATGTCAGCGATTTCTTCGCCCCAGAACCGTGATTGATCTTGTTCGCTCACTTCCCGCAACACTCAGGGAGCGAGAGGTCAGTAATTGCCGTGCCCCAGAACCGTAGTTCATCTTGTTCACTCGCCCACTACAACACTCAGCAAGCGGGAGGTCAGTAATTGCCTCGACCTAGAAGGACGGGTGATTCTGTTCACTTACCAGCTACAGTAATCAGGGAGCGAGAGGTTAGTAATTATCCTGCACCGGAGCCGCAGTTGGTCCTGCTTACTTACCAGCTACAGCACTCAGGAAGTGAGTGGTCAGCAATTGTCCCGGTCCAGAAGCGTGGCTGATCTTATTTACTTACAAACTACAACACTCGGGAGCAAGCCTTCCAATGGGTTGGGCCTTCGTTGGGTTAACCCGGGCCCTTCGTTGGGCTGGGCTAGCCTAATAGCTTCCATGGGCCGGGTCGGGTCTGAGGGGGCCAGGCCCGGGTCACCCAACGAACCCGATAAATGTTTCACTTCAATTTTAAGGTTTTGATCGTCACTTTAGGTTCGTATCACCGGGGAAACTATAGTCCGAGCACCTTGAGCACTAGAACCACAATACCGGTAGTGGTAAGGTCAAAGTGGAACGCTCTCCAAATCGAGATAGTGTGGTAAAAAGAGCTATCACTGGTAGCAATTGGAGCGCTCTTGAACTCTCTGGGTGTCTCAGTTTGCCGGTGGGAAGTTTAGAATATATTTTGAGTACCCCCTTTCGAACTCAGGATCCTCCTTCCAGCGCTCACCGTTTTCCTTTGCTTGATCTCGTTATTTATTCTGTATTGTAATTGTTTAGTATTAATATATCACGATTTATTCCTGTTAGTCCACTTCTCCGGTGTCTTAGCTCAATGGGTTCCTTGGGTTCGTTGAGTTAACCCGGGTTATCCTTGGTTGGGTTGGACAGGGTCGGCCCTTTTTGGACCCGGGTTAACCCATTGGAAGGCTTGCTCGGGAGGCTAGAGGTCAATAGTTGTCCCCACCTAGAAGCGTGGCTGGTCCTATTTACTTACACCCTACAACACTCAAGGAGCGAGAGGTAAGTAATTGCCCCGCACCAGAACCATGGTTCAGGACCGTTCATCCTGTTCACTTACCATCTGTGGCACTCAGGAAGCGAGAGGTCAGTAATTGGCTCACCCCAGAAGCGTGGTTGGTCCCGTTCTCTTACCGGCTACAACACTCAGGAAGCGAGAGGTCAGTAATTGTCTCCCCGAAAGCGTGGCTGATTGTATTCACATACATACTACAACATTCGGGAAGCGAGAGGTCAGCGTTTGTTTTGCCCCCTAGAAGCGCGGTTGATCTTATTCACTTACCGGCTAGAACGCGCAGCGAGCTTGCCTCAGAAAGTGCCTTGTGCTTGGAATGTCCTTGATCGATTTGCGTACCAGCCGCAGTACCCCACCAGTCTATAGTCAGCTACAGCTTGCGTCATGCGAGTTATCAACCGAGTCACCTACCTCCTGCACCTCCCCTAAACTTAACAAACCCTATTCTGATATTCTCTGGAATGGTACCTGACTTACGCTCTACCATCACCAGTGTTCCCAAGCGTCCAGTCCGTCCGTCTTTCGCCTAGGACGGGACGGACGCCATGTTTGGGGCCTTTGCCCGGAACGGACGCCAGGTTGTAGTCCGTCCAGATCCATGCCCGGGACGGACGGCCGGGCCCTATAGGTGTCTTAGATTATGTTTCATTTTTGAATCGCATGAGCATGCTGTCTGTATTA
>QLOI01000884.1:15350-36522 GCA_003313605.1 Tuber umbilicatum
GGGGGATAGTGGAAAAGGATAGGGGTTTTGTTTTCTCCCTGGAGGGGGCGGTGAGGCGGGGGGCTATGAGTTGCTACTTGTAGTGAGGTAGGAAGAGAAATATTTCCGAGACACGAGCAAAGGGATACGTATGAAGCAAAAAGGGCGGGAGGTAAGTTCTATACGATAGAATGGGAGTGTGTATAAGACGGAGCAGATCAGAGGAATGTCTTGCCGTCTACCGTGTTGTATGAGAAGTGCTCGAACACCGTGAATGTACCGGTATGCCTGGCTCTCTCTGTGTCTTGTGTGGTTCCAACTCACGACGGGAAGGGCCTGTGTCGCGGGCTCGGTTTATCACACTATTATACTTTTTCTTTTTTCTCTCCTTCTTTTCGGGCCACTGCCTAAACCTGCCATAACGCATGAGGTAGAGTGCGCAGATGTGAGGATATTGGTGTCAAAATGAATACACTGGTAGTACAGTACAACAGTGAGTATATCGTGCTTCCTCTTCTTGGGCGGGAATATATCTCTGTGGGGGAGAAGGAGGAAGAGGTGAAGAATCATTCGTTGCATACAAGTATTATGATAGTTTTAGGCTTAGCGTGAGGTGGTGTGCACACACACGCGGGCAAAATCCCACGCACAAGGCCCCCTAATTCCTTACTGGTTCGACCGATTTGCGGGGGCCGCAATAAGGCCAGGTTCAGGGTGGAGTCAAGTGGTTGAAGTGCAGCCGGGGAAAAGCGTCGGTTGTCTGGTTGTCTGCACAAGCCCTGTCAGTGAGAGACCACCCATAAAGCTAAACCCGTTCCGAGGAGATGATAATAATCTGAAATTCTTAGTACATTACCGGTATGTACCTCGTTCTAATTTTGATTATGATGATGATGATTGTGTGCCTTCTTGCCTTGCCTTCCGTTCCTGATTCTGGTCCCGATCTTGCTGCCATTGGTGCCCGGTGGTGTTGTGCTCGAGTACGGTACTGCACTGGTAAGTTCCTTGGGATTGCTCGATGGGGCCCTAGCTATCTTCTCTTTTTTGCTCCCTTCCCCTCCTTGGTACTGTATCATACCGATATAGAGGGACACAGGTGGACCTGCCAAACTCCTGGGGGAAGGTACCGGTGAGTATGGGAAGAAGTGAAAAAGGGAGTATAATAGAAACAATGTGAGTTTATTCCCTTATACCCTCCTGGCTGCTTGCTTTATTGCCCACTTACCCATCCATTCTATCATACCTACTACTCGAGTACCCACCTGTTGATCACCGCACGCGGAATCGTATTCTTTTTTCTCGTTTCTTTTCTTTTTCCCTTTCCCCTTTTGCCTGTTTGCCCGTTGCACCATAACCCATACTAATTATCATCAACGTTCGAGCTCGAATCAATTGCTCCTGGTTCGGTGCTTACTTGCGTGCTGCTTGCTACTCGCTGCTGCTACCCTCGAATCCCGTCTCTCTGGCCTCCCATCCCCTCCATCCGTCATACCTCCCTTCTCCTCGGCTCATCCAGCCCTTCCTCATCTTTCCCTCTTCCCTCGATCCAGCCAATCCATTGTCGATCATCCGTTAGGCGGGCCTTGAAAGCTGGGCCTTACTTGAGAATTTCCCTTAATAGCCACCAGGGTTTGCTAACCATTCGACCAGAAAGCCTAGCAATATCCAGCTCTCCGTGGTGCCATCGGACCGTCAGTTATCCAATAAGTAGTTTGGCTGCCATCCGATTACCACTCCCCCCAATCTTCCCTTGTTCCCGTTCCCTCCATCTATCCAACTCCCTCCACCTCCACCCCCCCTCCCCACCAACCATTACCACCACCATTTATCACCCACTTTCCCTCAATTGTACTGTATGTAACTTTCCCTCAGTCACAACACTCCTTCCGTCCGCCTTATTCCGTTATTCGTTTCTGAGTGGTGTTTCTGCTTCTTTTGTCGTTGCTTGGTTGCCGTTTTTCCCTTCCATTCCCTTTCCTGCTTACTGACACCCTGCCTTGCCTGGTACCCTATTGCTCCCTCCACACCTCCCTCCTCCCCCCAGTCGGTGCTCTGGACAACACCGCTATTTCCCGAAACGTTGTATAAATTTTCCTTTCGACCTTTATCCCATCGGTGACAAAAAAGCAACGCGAGACCGGTCCACCCCCCGTCAATTACAATTTACGCGCCGTAACATCCGTCCCACACTACTCGGGGGGGGGGGTTTTTTTTTTTTCATTTTCATTTTCATTTTATTTTTTCGGTGCTGGTTTGCTCCTGCGCTAGGTATGTGAATCGCTCCAGGCTTTCCCAGGCACGGGCGACGGTGATGCGGAGCGGAGGCGACGTTATATGTATGCTCACATGTTCCTCTTCAGACCTCCACATACTTTCCTCCTTGTTTTTCGCTACCGAGTGAGCCCACCCGCTGTTACATACATAACGTACATGCCAACAGTTGATCTGACTTGCAGCTCCATGCTAAGACTTGTAACCTCCGTCGCCGCTCAACCGCCCCTGGTTTTCGATTAGCTTTGGAGCAATTTTACACACCTTCCCCCATTCAACCCCTCCTCCGCCCCCATCACATTTACTTTCCGGGAATCAAGTCTCAAGGCTCCCCCCTCTCATACCCAGGCTTTTTTATCTCCAATCTACTACGGCTATATGCAGGCTCCCATGCAATCCTCTCCCCCCCGACGGCCACAGGTATATCCTTCGTTCGGAGAACGTCGATCGATATCGCACGACTTGGCTAGGTTCTCTCTCGACCTGGGTCCGGCCCGTCCTGGAGCCTCCTTAGCTGCCCATACGGGCCCTTATCCCTCACCGCCAATGTCCCATTCTCCTCCCCCTTTGCACCCTCTGTCACCTAAGCAGGATGCTCGACGGCGACCATCAACTTCGATACCGCAGGACGTTAGGGGACTACCAGGGCGAGCTCAGGAGCAGCACTCGTATTCCCACCACGACTCCCAATATCCACGTCACCACCAGCAGCAGCAACAGCATCAAGGATCGATGAGTGCGACATCTTCCTCTGCGGACAGCGAGCACTTTCCGGCACCCTTTCCATCCATGAACAACCATGAGAACTCTCATGCCCACTCATCACAGCTTCCGGCCACATCCCCTGGCCGAAGGACACCTTTCGTTTCCCCACCATCGTTTCCGCCACCTCAGCTCCCACGAAGGACTAAATCTCATGTTGCATCTGCATGCGTCAACTGTAAGAAGGCACATTTGGCTTGTGATGGTATGTTACAGCAACTCAATTCAATTCATCTCTACCCCTCTTGAGGTCTTTTTTTTTCATTAGAGTTTTATTTTATCTTCCATTGAGAGTTTCATTTCCCTTTTCTGTCCTTGGTGCAAAGGACATGCTATCAGCGGAGATTCTTATTCAATTATTCCGCCTTTGCGTTTTGTCGATTCGTAGGCGCAAACTCCACCGTGAGTTCGGACGCTTCGGTTACAAGACACGAAGGCCCCTGACACCGGAAACGGGGAGTCGCGGTGTTCGGCGTTTACCCCATGAGTTCGTCCCATAGTTTCTTTAGCCTTTCCGGGCAGATTTTAGCCGACTACGCGAGAAGACTGCAAATTGTTGACTCCGGTCTTTTCGCTATCTGATTTTTCTCTGCGCTTTGTATTGAGTGTTTACTTGCTTTTTTGCCTCCAGGGATGACTCTGGCTCAGCAGAAATGTGTCTTTTCTTCTCGATTCTTTTCCTTCTTCTCCTTTATCATTCTCTATTGTGATCCGATTCCGATAGTCCTCCTGCATTCTCATTTTGCCCATCTGTGACCGGCCGGCGAGAAATCGTGGGACGTTGCCGTGTGAGTGTTTGTGATTGTCTCGGTAATCACGTGACCAGGCTTTCATATTAACCTGATGCACCCGGCTTCTGATCCTATTATTCCGGTCGGCCGATTTTCTGATATTTTCATCCCAGAGTGATATATGGTGATGGTGCTAACATACTTTACTTTGTAGTTCGACGACCTTGTCCTCGGTGTGTTGGTCTCGGTAAACAGGTATATTGCAGGCGAAAAGATCAAGACACTTGCGAGTGAGCTAATTGTCCCGCAGGATACTTGTAAAGATGTTCAACATAAAAAACGGGGGAGACCAAGGCTACGGGATGAAAGAACTCACAGCTTTGAGGTTGGTCAAATGGGTGCACTGCAGTCGCATCGTCCTGAGAATGTGTCTCCCCTTTCTTCACCAACCGCACGATCGTTTAGAACAGGTCCTCATCGTGTATTAAAATCGCAGCCAACCGACTCGCATCGATACAACCGAAGACCATCCCTCACACCCCGCGAAGATACCCTAGGCCAATCTGGAGACTATTTTGACGACAGGCCTCTGCCCAGATCTCGAGGTTTGAACCTGCCATCCCCGGTGCCAAATGCCACAGCATACCTGACAACGGAGCTGGTTGTTGCTAAATCATCGGAGAGCGTAAGAGAGCTTTTGGGGTATTCTGAGCATGAACTGAATCGTGTCCGGAGTCTGTATGATATTGTGTTACCGAGTGATAGAGACAAGCTTTATCGTTTGTCAAGGAGGATCCAGGACGAAGTTACCGAAAGGGAGCCGAATTACCGGCCACCAGTTTCTCCGGATTCGTTATATTCGGCTATCCAAAGTGCTAACCAAGCGGATATCCCTAGCGCTACCCGTGGTTCAAAAGATATCCAAGAAAACCTTCATCTTCGCCGTCCTGATGGTCATTTCCTCCGTACACGGATCCAAATAAATCTGGCTAAAACATCAGTTTTCTTTGTTGTTGTCGTATTTTCACTGGTGACAGGGATTCCACCCCCACTCCAATTCAATTCATCACAATCTTCCTTTACATCTCAATCCCGGGTGTATACGCCGGGCCAACAGATACCCCCACCACCTCTTACTTCGCCGTCCTTTTTAACACCTTCGCAACAGCGACAATTGCAGGGAGAACCCCAGGGGCCGCAATCGCCATACTCATTACACCCAAGTATTGCGCTTTCTTCCCCCATGGACTCACGACCGAGAACGCTGCAATCGGAATCCACATTCCCGTCATTGGCGCAATATGCATCTGCCCCGTCCCCTGCTTCCGCGGGGTTCCCTTCAGTACGTCGGCCCGTTTCGCCTGTGGCGTCAACTTCTGGTTCGATATACAAGAACACAGAATTGAAGAATGATCTTCAATTGCCGCCGTTACAATTGAAAGGGGTGTCCGAAAATTCTGGCGGAGATGATAAGACGAAGAATCCATTAAGTGCTTCAAGCGATGGGACCCAGGCCAGCAGCATACCTAGAAGGGAGCGAATCGGCGTTCAGGAAATGCTTGAATAGTAGATATTGGCGGTATTGGTGTGCCACTGCCACGGGGATGGGGTGGAGCAAGAGCTTTGCGACATTCAAACGTTCGGCATGCGAGGCTCCCAGCATCGGTATCTGAGTGACGGGGATCCTGGAGGGCAATTGGAGTTATTTTGTTAGGTGTTGTGTTTTGCATGTGTTACATGTGTTTTTTTTGTTTTTTTATCCTAGCGGGTTGGTTTCAGAAAGGGGGATTTGCGGAGAATCAAAGAAAGAGGTGCCATTGGAATTGAGGGGGGGGCGGCCCCAAGACCCTAGAAGAAAGAGAAACAGCATTAGGGTTGCAAAAAGAGGGTACGGCGCTTCCATCTCCCACCTTTCCTTCATCTATAAAGGGTAGGATATTCCTGGTTTTTTTTCATGTATCTGTACGCTACCGCGACAAAACTCCCCGACAAAAAAGGATGTACTCGGCCAGTCAGAGATCCTAGTCCACAGTTGGCGGACTTTATGGGTGTATCGGTGCGTGCCCATGGGGCTTCTGGGCCGGAACGGAGTAACGGGAACGAGAGTGAAAAAGCAACGAAAGATGAGCACGAGTATGAGACGGTGTGTCGGAATATCCGGAGCCTTAAGAAGAGAGGAGACAAGAGAGACAAGAGATGGCGAGAGAGCAAGGGCCCCTACTGGGCATCAGAACCGCGCAGGGTGCCATGATACTGCCCCCGTTATTCACCTCTTCAAACTTCTATCTGCCTCGACCCCCTTCAGTTCCCCAGGTCGAGGCCATCAGTACGGTACACGCAGAGAGGAAGAATTCCGAGTCCGGCTCGCCCTTATGTCTCGCCTGTCTTGCTGTGCCTTGCTCCTACCCTCATGCGGCCGATTATTCCTCTATGGCATTTCTGTACTTTCTCCGTCACCCCAGCTTTCCTATCTTCAATCCTTCTTCCCTTTTCCTTTTCTTCCCTTATCTCTAATCTTTGGCTGTCGCTATCTGTTTATTCATCCCCTTAACATATCCGCTTTTCCCTTCTCTTCACTTCTCTGCCCGCGTTATCTCAGGGATTCGGCGCATTTGCAACTGAAAAAAATAAAATTGGACGAGGGGAGGGGGGCAGGATGTGATTTCATTGCTTTCCTTCCTTTCCACTTTTTCCTTTTGACTTCTTCACCTCTTTCGGCACTCACTTCATCCTTTTACCGATAATAACTTTGTGTGCGCCGTACCGCCCGTGCTGCGATACGGTTCTTGCTAATAGCGCTGGATTTGTACCATCATCGTCGATTATAACGTTTGCTTACTTTGTTCACTTTTCACTTACTACTGTACGGGGTGCATTTCCTTACTTCTCTCGAACCTTCCGTTTTCACCTCCCAAAATTTACTCCAATTCCTGTATCATGTCTTGTTTTTTTTCAAATTTTTTTTTTTTTCTGTATCCGGTTTGGCTATTTCCCCTTCCCGGAATTTTTATATACCCCACCTATCTACTACTTGTGCTCCAACTTTAGCATAAGCACGTTGATACTTTTGTATGTAGTTGTTTTATTTTACTTGGTGGGGGGTTTGAATCGCGAGCAAGAGGAGGTAGAAGGGCAAGGGTAATTAATGTAGTATACTTTTCTTCGCTTCAATTTCAATGGTATCATATATTGGAATTAGTTTTGCAAAGGATAAGCTAGTACCGTACCGTAGTGAGTTAAGGTACGATCAAGAGTAACACCGTACCCCCCCTCTAAACCACCCACCACTTCGACCTCGTGCAAGGTACTGTACCTCGAAGCATACACTGGATTAGCGCTCGCCTTGCCCCGCGGCCATAAGCAGGTAGTTGTATGTAGGTATGCATGTGTGTTGTTCGAGAATGTTCTGGGTTGGCTAAACAGGGATGTCATTTCTAGGAGGGGAAGAAGGAAGTGGTGGTTTATTGATATGATATTTGAAGACTTTGAAGTATTCTATGGATTGCTAGAAAGTAACTTTCAGGTCTTCCGTCCTAATTGGTGGAGGGGGGAAAAATGATGGCGAAAACCGAGGGGTGCGCTAAAGATACGAATGTAGGCTACTAGAAGAAAGAGACAGAAAGGCATTGAGAGTTCTTTTAAAGAAAGAAAAGAAAAAAATAGGAAAGAAGGAAAGAGCTTCACCCCAAAGGTTTGGCCTTCTTGTTCTTCTTTTTCCCTTCTCCCTTCTTAAAATCCCTCCAGCTATTAATCCTCTGGTCCCTAGTCTCCTCCCAGGCAATCTCATTCTCCCGCTTCCTCTTCCGCGCCTCAACCTCCTCATCCACCTTCCTCTTCTCCCTTCCTTCCTCGGCCATCTGCGCCTTGACCTGCTTCCTCCTCCTCAACTCGCTCTCGATCAGGACAAACTTAGTCTTCTCCCGCCACTCCACGGCGAATTCCTCGCCGGTGAGTTCTGGGTTATCCACGGTCCACTTCTTCTCGCGGATGAGTAGCATGCGCGCGTCGGCGATCGCTTCGTCTAAGCGGGTGCGTGCCTTCTCGTCCATGAGCACGCCTTGCGCCTTTTTGAGACGATCAAAAGCATCGGGAGCTTGCGGGTTTTTGGTCTTGTCCGGGTGGATGAGGAGGGATTTGCGGCGGAATTGGAGTTTGATGTCGGATTCTGGAACGCCAGGTTTTAGGTCTAGGATTGCGTAGCTGTTTTATTTTTTCCCCAGCTTGTTTCAGAACTTATGCATGGCCTTGGTGGAGAAGAGAAGATGGAGGGGTTCTTACGCATCTAGTTTGAAAGCATTTAAGATTCCTGTTGTAAGCCGTTAGCTATCACTCTCTTTATTTCCTTCCTCCACGTGCGCATTCTCTAGGACCGAGTGTAGCGAGGAGGAGGGGCAAAATCATATTTGCGCCTTCCCCCCTCCTACAGCGCGGGAGGAATGAATAGAGGGGTAGGGTAGGAGGGCAGATCATACGAGATATTTCGGCATCCTGATAACGGGTGAGCGCATTAGCGGGTGGCCTTTCGTTATCATTATCGTTATTCTTATTTTAAGCCTTTTCGCCTCTTTCCTTTTCCATCTTAAGAAAGCAGAAAAGGGGGAATAGACGGGAAGGGGGGGTTGGGGAGGGCTTACCTTGAGGTAATCAGATGCTTCCCTGTCTAGCTCTGCTAGGATGTCCTTATCGACCGCTGTGTCTTCTTCCGACATGGTGTTGCTGGCGATAAAAGCTGGAGGTTGTGATGGCGGGAAAGTCGGGCGAGCAAATAGATGGTTAACAGCTGTGTCAGCAGCTCTCAACCCTAACCCTCCCCTGCAGCTTTGAAGGTTGGTACGGTGGCGTGTGCAACAGCGATATTATGACAGGCGTCGCATACGGTACTACAGTACAGTACCGTAGTAAAATCCCACAGATTCTGTAGTAGAGCCGTACGGTACAGATATAAAAGGGCGGTTTGTAATTTGATAGAGCGGCTGAAAATCGGAATGCACTACCGAGGAGTGTAGTGTTGGAAAAAAAAGGCTGGAGCAAGCTTCAAACGATTATAGAAAGTTCTGCAACTCAAGTATCAATGCTCCCACCAGGACCTACCGGCACGATATAGCATATGAAAAAATCCAAGTTCCCAAGGACAGCGTAAACTAGTACCGAACCCCTCTAACCGTGAGAATTAAATTGGAGGTGGTATTAGCAAGCTATCGAGCAACATTTATATAAACTCTCCCTCACAAACTCTCACTCGCTAATCCAAGAGCTCCACATTTGGGAAGTCTAGATCTGAGAGGGGAGCTAAGGGGCATTTGAGAAAAACGTAGTGTCGTCCCCACGAACGGCGGTGCATCTCTGGGCTTTCTGAAAACTTGGGTGTATTCTCACCCCCACGGGGCCTTGGTTTCGATCCTACCGTGCCTGCGATAGTGGGGCATTCGTTCCAGTCCCCAGCCCCAGCTCACATTATCATAAAAACACAAGTTACTCGACCACCATCCAAAGCAACTAGGGCGCACCCTGAAGCATCAAGGGCAACGGTCCCCGGTAGACGCGCCGCGAGGTTTGGATCCTCGCTCTCTTACATAATCGGCAGTAACCCTGGCACGATTACAGTAACTTACCGCAGGGACTCGAATCATTGGACCAAGCGCTAGTCGATGGAGTTCAAGTTGCCTCCTCCGGTAAGGTCTGTCGTTTTTTTTAAATTTTTATATATAATAATATTATTATGTATCTTAGAGGGGTTAAGCGGGCCCGCCTTTTGCTGTGTTCTTCTCTCCCCTTTTCCAGGGTAAGGAATTTTCGACAACATCGCATACGGTCCAATTGATATTCGAGCTTCTCCCGTATCATTCGCAGATGGCGACCCCTGATTTTGTTGGGAAATATGCGGGGATTCGACGGGGCGTGTCGTGGGCTCTGGTGTGCACCTACCGGGAATGCTACTCGAGAGGACCGACCCTTCATGCGCTTGGGTGCCGTTCTGGCCTTGGACGCAGATCGCTTGCATGGCATGATTATGGGGAGCAATACCGTAAGAACTGGGAATAATTGAGAATCTCGCGAAGACGTTGGACTTGCCTCTCCTAGTAAGGTCTGTTGTATTTTTCTTTTTGTCTCTCTCTCGAAGGGGGCCGTGTTTTCTCCTAATCCAGAGGAGGAAATTTTGGACGTACTAGCGCTATTCTCAATTATTCCAGTTCTTGCGGTACTCAAGGTGCAAACCAGCGTCAAAAAAAGCTGACATTCCAACCCCCGATCCAGCGAAATAATCTAAATTGGATTTTTGTCTATATGTGAGACAATTCCGTGAATTTCACTTTACAACCCTTTAGAACTCTGTATCTCGACTGGCCGGGGAATTGCAAAGAAAGCTCGATGGGTACTCGAGTACAGTACATTGTATGGGAGACCACCTGGCTTGGCACTTTTTCAAACCTCAACTTAATTTGAATTTTTATATCGTTCCTTTGCCTTTGTTTGGGCTGTCATCTTGGCGCTCACGCTGGAGGGTTATTCAGATATCTTTACTTATCGCTTCAACTCGGCTGCTGAGTAGCGCAATTACATTTTTTCTTCCGCCATTCAACTACCTATTGTACGGTAGTACTGAGTGCATGTTCCTCATTTGGTCCATTGACCAATTCTAGTCCTTGTATGCGGTCAACAACCGTCTACCCCGCCCAAAAGCGAGACTCGCCTTGTCTTTCTGTCGCCCTCGCCCTGTCTTGGACGGACTGGGTGCGCACTGGTCGTTATCTCTGCCTTTTTTCCTCCCGCCCCCGTGCATGTCTCGATCGCCCGCTGCCTACTCGAGTATATCTCTACCTACATCCCTAGGTGCATAGCGGTTTCATACAGCGGTTGAGCAGAGTGAGTAGTCATGTACGGTACAGTACTAGGAAATTTTAGGGATAAGTTACCCGAGGGGTTGAGATTATCGCTTCCTATTCCTAGCGTAAATAGTTCCAAACAGATGTCTTTGTGAATTGAATTGAGCGATGAAAGCGGGGGCGTTAAAGCCAGCGAAACGATGATTTACATTACTCGAAACCCCTAGTGTACTCGTAGAGGTATACTACATTAGATCACAGATAGCGGGTTCGATTGGATACACCCCTAGCCGGCCTATTGGGTCCGTGATCAGCGGAGGTGGGGAGAGAGGGGTGGATTGGGGTTCGACCTAGTTTGTGCTGTTAATTGTCGCGGGTAGCGTCAGCAAGATTGGTATTCAGTCCACATAACTAAAGTCACCGAAGGTATCGCCACAGCTATGCTGGAGATACTCGCACTCACACAAGTGACAATACAGCGCGAGAATGTACTGTACAGTGCGCACTTGACCGCGGTGTGGTTTCAGATTAGGCGCATTTGGGGCGTCAGGCCCTGCCCCGTAAGGGCTCTTGCAGTCCGCTATCACACGCCTGTAATCCGGAGTTCAGGGACCAAAGCTCCTGGGGGGTTAATGCTCTCCTGACATGACTTGTAGCCTAAGCCCTCTGTTGAATCTCATCAACTTGTATTCGCAATGCTATTCACCTGTCAAATTAAACCTATCGTCGGCTGGCGAGCTGGGTTCCGTTGAGATTGCAAAAGCGAATTCCAGGAGTTCTTGCAGTTCTAATTTAGTATGCTCGGGTGAGGGCACCAAAGTCCTGCTGGGTGCCTCGTTATGCACCTGCGGTTCGGTTTAAAATTTAAATTGTTGGGGATATTTATGAGGTGCTGTACAGTACGGTAAGCTACGCAGAATTAATTTGCTTAAGACCCTCCGGAAATCGAATCACTGTAAGCACTGGATTAGTTGAGTTCCCGCCTTGGATGGCGGAGGGGGTTTTATGGACTCACTATCATTGACGAGCCTTTGAGGGTTAGGGTTCCCACATGAAGATTACTTTGCAGTGTCCTGGACCGGTATGCAAAAGACGTTGAAAATTTCGTGCCCCTGTAAGTGTTTGAGACAGAGGTTGATAAACAACTTCCCATCATGGCCAAGGTTTCGCGGATGTGCATTCAATCCAAATTTATTAGCTAATTGAAAAGGTACGGTCGACCGGTCATTGAGCAAGCTTCGGACCGTAACTACGTTTGATATTGGCTGTGTGACCATACCTACGCTGGCAATTACTGAAAGAATACTCGTACGCATCTGCCGGTAGAGGGTCAATCTCTCCTCGGCCATCTACGAGTATGATACGTCTTGGCAACTGACAGGGATAGAGCGAAATTCTCAATGTCTTGCCGGGAGATGGATTTCGATGATATATCAGTGCTATTTAAAATTAGAAAAGTAAAGAAAAAATAGCTTACTTTGCTGCTTTATGAGCTTGGTACACATAGAAACAGTTATCTTACCCTTGCTTTACCTTACCATACAATGCTTTTTATTTTTTTATTTTTAGGTGGATATGTAGGCCAAGAGAATGGTGCAGTACTATCATACCTACCACTGAATCTGAACTCTGTTTGGTACAGCTCCACTACGATACTCAAAAATAATGTGGGGAGATATTTTATAAGATTAGAAGAAAACCCTAAAATATTCTAGCATATCATACTTCAAAAATAATTGTCCACTCTCTCTGGCCGAAACCTCTTCACCTTGGCTTTTTTGTGGGCAGGTTATGGTATCTTTGCATTCTATTTTACCGCCTGAAATCTGCCTTTGGTTACTTTGATGTATTCGAATATGCTACCGTCCATAGATAACTTTATGCAGCTTGCTGTGTTTACTCATTACTGATAAATCATCTCTTTAACTTTGAATATGATACTATACCAGGGTTCGACTGATAACAGGAACTGTGGGGAGGTGTGTTTACAGTGCTGACCTAATCGACTGCCGGAGTCGTACCTGAAATGTGTGAGGTCATGCGTACCACGGTTCAAAAAGGGGGCAAGACTTTCACGTGCAAACGATACAAACGGAGTGGTTGTTGGAAACTGTTGAACCTACAGTATCAACGATGGGGGACATTGGGTTTCCCAAATAATTCATGAGTTCGGCTCTACTTTGAATATTTTTTACAGTAAAGCTTCAAAAGAGAGGAGAACCACGGGGCTGGTTCGACTTATTCATGCTATCATCCCTGCATCGTGGAACTTTCAAAGGCCTTGAACCGACGTGCCGGTACTCTGGATGCCGGGGGGCTCTTGAGAAGGCTTCTTTTTCGGATTCAGGCCACGGTTCGCAGTTTCTCGCAAATACAGGGCTCTGGTGGAGCCTGGTGAGTGAAAATATACAATAGTATACAATAATATCACCGTTATACTGGTAAGCTGCGGTGAAAGTTCTTGTGCGAGTCGCTGAAAGGAAGCCGGTGACTTGTCTTGTCGTTTGATTGGGACTGTTTTAGGGGACGGCAGATCACTCTAACCCGATATATATTAGGCGGTTAGCATCAAAGCGACCTTCGAAGAGAACACATCACAACTGTCTCAACCTCCATCCCTAAGCCTTGACTTCACCGTCCTAACTCGGAGGGGATTATTGTTCGGGGATTCACTTTTTTCATTATTCTCGTTGGCTCCGGCACGGTCTGATCTGCCGACCCTGGCCTCTTCTGGCCCCTGCTCATACAGTGCTGCAAACCCAGAAGCCTGTTTCACTTCGAGTCGCCTCATAGGACAGCAACGGTACCTTCCACTGCCCCGTGAACCTCCGCTGTGTCCTGACGGATTTAAGAATCTGCTCTTCAGCCACCTTATCTTAAACCTTCTTCTCTCTTCATCAACCCTCTCCCCCGTCTCATCTATATCCATCAACTTCTTCCTACCTTAGTTCCTATATTTAGCAGGTCCTTCAACAGGACCCTTGGTTGCTCGAATTCTCGATTTAAACTTGGCTAGAGAAGTACGTGTGAGAGAAGGATCTTGCGTACATGGCTTCAAGTGCCTTGGAAGAGCCCAATGGCACTAGCCTAAGGGATCGTTCAAAGGGGGATGGGAAAATGGAAACTTCGACCGCAGTGGAAGAGGTGGAAGTAGCCGAGAGCGTTGACTGTGAGGGCGCTTCGAAACCGGGGAAAACTTTTGGCCGGACTCCCGACGGGATAGGTGGGTGCCCGTTTTCCCCTTACCGTGAATAAGGTTTTCAACTAATTCCGAATCAATTGCTACAGTTTTCGTTGTTCCCCAGACTCATGACATGGTCTCTACTCTACTTTCACCTAGACAGCCTAAAAATTTGTCAGACATTGTCATCCTCGTTATTCTCGCCATCCATATCACCCTTTTGTTTCTCCTTCCGCCATCACTGCGGTCGCCCGTTCTGGGTTGTCTCTTTGTCCTTTGGCGAACTTCGTACAATTTCGGTATTGGTTATCTGCTTCGCAATCAATCGAACCACAAGCGTCTGGTGTGGTGGGCGCGTAAATCTGGTATCTTCGATGCGAAACGGAATCCTCGTATTTGTGCACTTGTTAAACACGAGATTGAGGCGAAGATATTCGACGAGGTCAAGAGCGGAGATTATGTTTTCGAGGAAACACCCATAGAATACAATACCTGGTTGGTGTTCAGGAGGGTAGTTGATCTTGTCCTTATGTGTGATTTTGTGAGCTATGTGCTATTCGCCATATCTTGTGCACATGCACCTGCCGGGGAGGGATGGGGATTAACCGCCGGACGGTGGATTGGCGGGATCGTCTTGTTCATCTTCAATTTATGGGTCAAGCTTGATGCTCATAGAGTTGTGAAAGACTACGCTTGGTGTAAGTTTTCATTGTCATGTTCAGAGACAACTTTCAGCAGCTTAGGGCCTTTTGGTCCATTAAAAATTGTACCTCTGCGATTGGGATTTGGCAGTGCTAACAACTTTGGGTGCGGTTGGGGATTAGACTGGGGAGACTTCTTTTTCTTGATTGACCAGGATTTGGCATTTGATGGTGTTTTCGAAATGGCACCTCATCCTATGTACTCTGTTGGGTACGCTGGTTATTACGTACGCCAGAGATTTCATATTAATTTTGTTGCGGCACGTCGGCTGACTTTGGATGTAGGGGATATCTCTGATAGCAGCGTCATATCCAGTCTTGTTTATATCACTGGCTGCCCATGCCGCCCAATTCGTGTTTTTGTCGATTGTTGAAAACCCACATATTGACAAAACATACAACACTCCGGCGCCCCGTCGTAGATCGACACCACCTCCTCCTAGGCCTCTCTCTTCGGATGGGAAGGAGTCTTACACTGCGATTTTGGCTGATGATTACACCCATGCTGTCAAGGAACGCAAGCTTCTCGGGAAATTCGACATGTTTTATAATACACACATGTGTACTGCTCTCCTTGTTTTCTACCTAGTTGTGGGTGCGGTGGTGACACCGAATACACCTATGATTAAGGTGATTTTTTTGCTTCATGCTTTTGGGTGGAGAGTTTGGCATACCGTCGGTATCGGTTCGATTCTTGTTGGACAGAGTCATAACAAGGCTTGGTTCAGGCATTTCTTGAAATTCGGCCAAACAAGGGAGGAGGCCTGGGATCAGTGGAAAGGGCTCTACCATGTGTCCTTGGTAATGTGTCACACCTCGTTCTTCGCTGCCGGGTGGAAATTCTACAATCTTCCGGCCGGACAGGAAGGGATGGTTCTATTCAGGCATACACTGGGCATCTTACTCCTCGCGCTTCAGATGTGGACCGCCGCTTCTATCCATGAGTCACTCGGGGAGTTTGGATGGTTTTTCGGTGATTTCTTCTTTGAGCAACCGACACCACATCTTACCTATTCTGGAATTTACAGATACCTCAATAATCCGGAGCGCTTGATTGGTAGCGCGGGGATTTGGGGAATAGTTTTGATCACTTCTTCGCAGGAAATCTTCATGTTGGGTCTATTCTCTCACGTTTGCTTGTTGCTTTTTATCCAATTTGTAGAGCGGCCGCATATGGAGAAACTTTATGGTAGTCAGATTCGCAAGGAAGCCGGTGTGGTCAAGACAATCAAGAAGGCCATGCCTCCACCTGTCGCTGATGGCGTGAAGTCCTTCCAGGGGTCAATTGATAAGGCCCTTGCGGATGTCGGTGAATTTATTGAGGAGTTTTTAGAGACTGCAAGGCCTAAGCTTGCGCATGGTGTCATGGGCGTTGTTAAAGATACACAGCTACTTATTTCGCACTACCCTGCTAGGCTGTCGCTCACATTCCTCACGGACGGTCACGCCAAATGCGACGCCAGGAAGTACTCGATCGCCATTTTGAATGCTGCTAGAGAGACCAAGGGTGGCGTTGCAACGGGTCTATCTGTACCATTCGGTCAACCTATCAGAATTGCCTGGACTGCCCCTGTTAACCATTCAAGGTTAGATTGGATCGGACTCTACAGAATCGCTGATAACACCTCTCGAGAAGTTACGAAGATCGCCTCTATGGGCCGCTGGACCGCCCTCTGCGAGGACGAGTATGATACCGACATTGCGGAGAAAGGAATCATAACCACTGACATTAAGACTCTTTCGCCTGAGAACCCTAACGAGGAAATCCTTACGGGCGAAATGCAGTTTGGCGGAGACAAGACTTTCTGGAGCAATGGTGTCTACGAGTTTAGATACCACCACGACGGAAAGCACAAGGTTATGGCGATCTCATCGCCCTTCGAGATCATCATCAATAAAGCACCACTTGCAGCTGACAAGACCGAAGAAGAGCATTTCATTAATATGCAGGAGATGCAAGAGAGTGTTGAGAACTACTTGTTCCCGGTTGTTGTCAGATGTTTCGACAGGGACCAGGATATAGCACCCGGCGATGTCGCTGATGAATTTGGCGGCTTAGGTGATGAAAAGTATGCTAAGAGGATTGTGTACGCTGTCAAGGAGATGTTTGGAGTTGATTTCGCACCAGAGGTTGTCCAAGCCGATGGAAATGTCAGACGCCTTGCCTGGAGGATATGCAATGCGAAGAGAGTATTGGTAAGTAATTTATTTTTTTATTCCCCTCATTTCCCCCAAATTTCACTCCATAAGGTCGACTAACTGGATACTTGATAGGCCCCCTTTATCATGAACGCCTCCGACACCCCTTCTCTATCTGCACCAGAGCGTTAACAAGTTACGGATGCCCACATTTTTTTCTTTGCTTTAATCCCCCGTATCAGGGGATGTGGCTTATGAGAGTGGGTGGTGGTCGTTTAGTGTTGGCGGTTTATTTTATTTTTATCCCTTTTTATTTCTATTATTATTTCTATTATTTATTTTCATTTTTATTTTCTTGTGTACAGATTAATTTCTTTCGGTCCGGTCTGGTGCATGCATGTGAGAGGAGCATCTGGGAGTTGACATGGCTATTGGATGCATGAGGGTTGAGATGAGATGAGAGTTGAGTAGAGTTATGGAGATGCATGTCTTATGAATCTTTGGTATTGGTTTTACCTAGTATCATGGAGAAGGAGTGTTTGTTAACCAGCTGCATACCAATTTTTCTTTTTCTTTCCCTTCCTCCTTACGACTGTTTTATCAAGTGGCGAGATTGAACTATCAATATCTAGCTACCGTACCATATCCTCCCTCTCAAATAAGTGAGTCGTGTGCTATGTAGACCAGAATTTCCTTCTCCGGAAAAGGGATGGAAAGCACAAAATGTGAGTTGCTCGGCCTCTCTAGAAAACAAAATGCCAGACCCTACCAGAGGGGGCAACTCGAACGACACAGCGGCGCACGGTTGAATTATTTGAGATCCTATAGTGCTATGCTTAACCACCCCACCCCACCCCAGCGTTGTGAAAAGTACTGTACTATGTATGGTACGGCACCCTAGACAAATATTGCGGAGGAAATAAGCAGGGTGGGAATGAACAAAGTCATCCCACGTCACTCACCCCGAATAAACTTCCCCTCCCACCGCCCGTCAATAATTCCCCCCGCATTCACAGCATTAAGAACGTCCTGCTCGCCACCACCACCACCCTCCTTGGGCACGTATTCCAACAACCAATTCACAGCCTTCGCCTCCTCCTCCGTGAGCGTACCCTCGCCATCACCCCTCCCCAACCACCCCTCCAAAAACTTCCGATACACATCCTCCCACTCCCTACTCAGCACCCCACCGCAGACGACGACCAAACTCCCCCTTCGCGAGATAACCCTTAACACATCCCGATGCACTATCCAATATTAGCTCCCACCGCCGCTACCCCCCCCAATCCCCCCTTCAGCGTAGCGGGGCAAGAAGGAGGACAAACCAATCCCTCCCGAACACTCCCTCGTGATCCCATATCTTCTTCTAAACTCCGTCTCACCTTCCCGCAGCGCATCCGCGTCGCCCTCGACGTCCCCGCCGAAGAAGTCGTCCGTGAGCACTGGCGTCATCGGGAATGTGTGTCGGATCCAAGCGTTCTCGAGTGACAGCGATTCCAACCGCAGGAGGAGCTTGTGCGTGCGCTTCTGCGCGAGGGTGTTCTTGCGCGATTCGCTTAGGAGGGTTGTTAATGTGTTCGTCAGTGAGGTTAGCTTTTGGATGAGATGGAGGGTTGTTGGTGTCGTGGATGCGTCGGTCATTTTGGTTGATTTTTTTTTTGATGGGTGGGGGAGGGAGGGAGGCTTGTGATCGGAGCTTTTGATAACTTTGGAGGGGTTTTTGGAGATGGGTGGGTGATGGACGAAGCTGATAAGGGAGGGTAACTTGACTCTTGGTGTGTGCGCAGAGAGGTTTGAATTCGGTGTCCGGTTGGTGGTGTCGGCGTGATACCATTGGTTTGGGTTCGGTACTTATTCGGACTCTGTGCCTGTGATTGATGGAATTGATGTGGGGTACTGGGGATATTTACAAAGTGCAAAAGGGAAAAATATGAGAAATATGAGGTAGAAAGTAAGGTATGCGAAAAACAAGAGCCCATCACAAGTAAGGTATTCGTCCAAAAGAAAGAGGGAAAAGAGTGCTCTGCTACCCAAGCAAAGAAAGACACCATTTTTATCTTTAAAAGATGAGATCCTCATCCTCCTTTTCTCCCAGGATATCCGGAACATCCTCACCCCCATCGTCGATCTTATCGGTTGCAGTAATCCCTGCTTCTGCCATCTTAGCGCGAAGTTCCTTGTCTGCCTCCTCAGCATCACGATGCTTTTTCCCCTGTACTTTCTTGAGCCTGTAAAATTCTTCGCGGTCCAACTCATCGAGTTCACTGTTGATATACTTGATCGTATTCTCCGTGCGAGGAATAATAACATGCTCGATAGCATTGACACGACGGTTAACGACTTTGATAACGTCATCGAGGATTACGAACGCCGTCTATGTTCCCCACCATATTCACGAAATTAACCATGCATCCATCCCTTCTTCCCCTATATTCAAGGCAAAAAAGGAAAACATACTTGCAAACTCGCCAACTCAACCAATGTCTCCACCGCCTTCCCATAAACCTCTCTGCACTGCTGCACCTGCTGCCCACCTCTGCCCAACCCCGTGAGACCAAAATCCGTGTTCCCCTCCACGATGAAGCTCTCGAACGCGGGCAACAGCACACCGGACACATTCTCCTGCTTGGTCCTTAGGCGGAATCCAGCAGTCTTGACGCTCTCCTGCACTTGGTAATTCAGGTTGGAGCCGCCGCCTGTGGCGTACGTGACTTCTGCAAGGGAGAAGCAAGCGATCGACATCACGCGGCCCATCTTTCGCTTGGCTTCATCGATGCGGTGGGTTATCTCGCGGAAACGTTTCGTTAAAGCCTCGGATTTTCGCTTGAGCAGACTATGGCCTTTGTTTGGACACTCCTGTTAGATTTGGTTGTGCGCCTGTCGGAGGGGGGTAGGGGGTGAACCTGTTTCGGCGCCTTTGAGTTTGGATTTCATTATCCCTAAGGACTGACGGGTTGCGAAGACTGCTTCGCGGTTCTAGCGATTGGCTGGGTTAGATTTTGACGGTGGTGGATGGAAAGGAAGGGGGAACTCACACCGGCTCCCGACATGTTGGCGGCGTTCCTGGCGGTGGTAGTTGCGGTGGTGGTGGTGGAAATAGGGTGGATTTTTTGTGGGGTTGCAGAGATGTGGAGGTTGGAGCTGTGCTAGTACAGTAGTTTCGTCAGTCTCCATCGATATTGCCCCCCGCTATCGGGTGTAATGAGGACCATTGGTGACTTGATATACGCTGGCACGCGTAGTATGTGGTACAACCCTTGACGAGTCAGGAGTTGTGAAGGAAAGAAGCTTGTCCCATTGATTAAATTAGGAGCATGATACGATAATAATTATGGTAGGAAAACGTTGGGGGGACTCTGTAACACCGTCGTAGCGATTTTCTCAATGGGTTGTCGTTCCTAGACGAGAGACTTTAGCGATTTGGAAATGGTGGGGGGTGTTTGGAACATCTATTTCTCTGCCGAGAAACCGTTTTTGGGATGTTTACACACTTGCTCTCCATAGTCTCTCCTACTATCCCCCCCAGCGGGGGAACTATCAACCCTTCTCTCTGCTAAACTTCCTGACCGATCTACGAGGTATATCCAACGGCTAGGGTACGACATAGACGGTGATAGTAGTGAATTTCCCTGTTTTATAAATACCAATTAGCATAAGGGAGGGGGGAAGGGACAAGGGCGGCGTACAAAGAATACACCAATAATTTAGTAGTAAACTTCCAATATGCTAGGGCTGTTTGATGTCCTCCCCCCCTTTACTACCGCGCGTCAGTGGTATTGCTGTCAGGTGTATCTCCGAGAAGTTGTCCTCTTGGCTGCCATCGTGCCCGGGTTCCCATACCAGTCATGGTCAATCAACAATTCATGTTTGTTTGGTCCGGCATAATCATATTCCCTTGGTTATGATAGAGGTCAAAAATTCTTGAGACATGGCACTCCTGTTTGTTCCTTGTGAGGGAGAAGGTTTAAATAATTGCACGAGTGAGACACTGTGAAGCAATAGTAATCTCTAGCAAACAGATTTTTTCACAAGAATTGCGCTATCTCTGCAGCTACGGAGTGCTTCAGAGATAATCCTTTACTTGCCGTTAAATCTATTCGTAGTGTTCCTAACGGCCTAGTTAGTCAGTCTTCCAAGTAAGACGGGATGGATTATGGCTAGAGTCTGTATTATTATTATTATTTTGGGGGTGGTGTCAAGCTGCCCAACGAGCTGCGCTCTAGAGACTGGACTGGCTCTGCCCGTGTCTCCTCGTCGAGAATGGGCATCTCTTTTGGAATGGCCCCCGCGAACCCATAAGGAGTAACTTTATAGTGTTCGAGCTGTTTGAAAGAAATCACCTGCAGGAGTGGTCGTAGCATGCATTTGATAGTGGCTCTTACGGGGTACGTTGGATTCTGTCAATTATCCCCCGTCTTCTGCCGCCTTTTTCTATCGTGCTACTAAAATAGAGCTTTTGCGGGTGCAGGCTACCTGGCCACCTTGGGCACCAGTATCTATCGCTCTGGGTATTCATTGTGCCATGCTCCGTCTCCGTTACAACCACAGCGATTGAAAAAACCACACCTAGTTTTTCGCCAAGGC